>QYAH01000166.1:0-47438 GCA_003988945.1 Chaetoscypha palmicola | reverse complement strand
ATATTTTTCTAGTAAAAAATCACATGACATCTCGATATAAGAATAACCTCTAGATAAGGATATATTTTACGGTACGAAACACATCCTTATAGCGAGTTTCTACTGTATACCCTCAAATCAATATGCAACCTCAAAAGACATAAACGAGATAAGTTTGCAGCCTCCCCTATGTCCTGCTTTGATATATGGTTGTTTATCATTCTGTTGTACCAAGGCCAATGGAATATCGCTCTCATCCTAGTCCGATATAGAATGCAACCCTATTCCTATTTACTTCATTCTTTTTTACAGAGACTGTACAGGAGCTGAGATCGGACAATCCGACTTCCAATTGCTCCCAGCTCGCCATATGAAGCTTCGATATATCTCGATTTACAGCCTGATCCTGTCAGTCACCGAAACACCTCCATTGAGCACAAGATTGGGCGAAGAAATACGAAGCTTCTGTAGTATGCCCTGTGTCCTGAGCCTGAAATGGGCGTTAGTCCTTCATCGACGGAATTAAGTACGTTGACTGCCGCCTTCAATATCCTGTTCTGCCGTCTGAATGCTTTTGTACCGTCCATAGCAGCGGGGCAGTGTGGTAAATATAGATTCTGATAGATCTGATAGCACATGTCACCGGACTAGAGTGGATGTGCAGATACAAGACAGCAAAGTTGTTGTCCATCGAGGGGTGATTTTGTTGCAGCCATCAGCGGGATTACCCCAATGATATGACTCGCCGCTGTCAAGAGGTCGGCCACAGCGGCCGTTAGAATCAAGGTTGTTTGGCTGCAACGTCATGTGCTACATTCGAGTTGTCGTCAAAGAGATGTCCCTGCGTTCCCTAGTTGAAATCGTTAGGCGCTCTCAAAAGCTAGTGGGAGTAGATCGATACACGACTTAGCCGCCGGATTCAGACGACAGCAGAAGCACCGTTTATGCTACCAGGTCTACTCTCCTGTTAGTTGAGTATTTGGTTTTTGCGATTGGTGTTTTGTCAATGTTATTCCAACATCCAAGAAGCCGAGATGTTTGGCAATCCACATCGGGAACGGAATCTATGCTCCGCATTTCAAATTGTACTTTATCCATATCAAAATTTCCAATATCCATAGCAAGTTATGGTCCTTTGAAAGGCGGAATTTCATGGAATTAGCCCGGAATAATATTTTCCGTCGCAGATATTATTGAGTTCCGAGATCGAAAGACACTTTACTATATGATCATGAAGCTTCACAACTTTTCTTTTGAAGCTGCGTTTGATGACTAGGTACCAAACAACATGCATTTGTCCCATATCATCGCTCTAGGCTTCGCCTGGTATACAGCAGCGTCTCCTGCGGTACCAATTCAAATACTTGAGAAATCCAGCCTCAACACTCGGGATAAAGTGTTCCCTTCCGTGTCGGGCATGAAATTCAATATCGATGGCAACTCTACATATTTCCAAGGATCCAATTCTTACTGGATTGGATTCCTCACCAACAATGCCGATATAGATCTAGTCATGGGCCATCTTAGGACTTCAAATCTGAAAGTCCTCAGAGTATGGGGTAAATGTTATGTCTGTGTCGAGACATCACAAAGCTGATGGTTCTAGGCTTCAATGATATTACGAAATCGACCTCTGAGGTCTGGTATCAGAGCTTTATCCCAGGACAATCGCCACAGGTATCTGAAGGCCTTCGAAACTATCATAAAGCATGCCAGCCGCCTGCTAACATACAATCATAGATAAATACCGGACCAAACGGACTCCAACGCCTTGATTATGTAGTCAAGTCCGCCGAAGTCCACGGCATAAAGCTCATCATCAATTTCGTAAACAACTGGTCCGATTACGGTGGAATGGCAGCTTACAACGCATACTACAAAACGACAGCCTCGACTTGGTAMACCGACTCAAGGGTTCAAGCCCAGTATCAAGCTTACATCAAAGCCGTAGTAAGTCGATACGTCAACAGTCCTGCTGTATTCGCCTGGGAGCTAGCAAATGAGCCAAGATGCGCTGGATGCTCTACAAGTGTTGTCACAAACTGGGCAGCGCGGATTAGTAAGTATATCAAGAGCTTGGATCAGAAGCATATGGTTACACTTGGCGATGAGGGATTTATGAATGGAGGGGGCGATGGAAGCTATCCCTATACTACCTACGAGGGCATTGATTTTGAGGCAAATCTCAGAATTCCTGTAAGTGATCAGAGTAAATAGACTTTTATGTCTGCTTATTACGGGAACAGGACCTTGATTTTGGAACTTTTCATCTCTACCCAATTAGCTGTCGGTGTACCCTCATTCTATCCACTTGTTGAGTTATGTACTGATATCAACTGCAGGGGGCGTGAATTTTGAAGGCTGGGGAAGCACCTGGTTTGCTAATCACGGTGCTATCTGTGAGAAAGTTGGGAAGCCGTGTGTCGCTGAAGAGTATGGCGCGACGACTAATAAGACGGGTATTATTCCGCCATGGCAGAGCACTGCGCTGAAATCGAAGGGCATCGCTGGGGATATGTATTGGCAGTATGGTGAGTGTAAAGGGTTTTCTTTCTATCCACCAATCTTTTAAATACGGTGGGCTTGTATCTGTCATTTCTTAACGGATTGGACTGGCTGGTTCTTTAATGCTGATGTTGAATGCTGGGTTAGGCGACACATTGAGTTGGGGAACCACTCACGACGATGGCTACACCATATATTATGGGAGCGACATCTTCAAACAGTTGGTTCTGGATCGTCGTGCCGCTGTACTAGCAGCCGAGAGTGGGAATTGAAAGCTCGCGTCGAGCAGCTGGAATGAACAAGGAAAAGATAATATCATCTTGTCCTTTAATCTACTGTACAGCAGAGATCGCAGAATCTCAACGCTATGAAAACATTCCTTCTCCTTCGTGAATATGTCAGGCCTTTGCATACGCCGGCAGACTAAGTTTCGGCGCCATTGGCCTTCCTTCCAAAATCTCGTTCTCCTCGTGCCCATATTGGTTTACTTTTCCCTGTGATATGTAATTAGCTCGGCAAGACATGGTCCGTAGCGCTCGAGTGTACAATATAATTGCTGTTCAAATACGTGTACCGCACCTGATACTACCCTCCAGATAGTTCAATATATTCTAGGGTATTCGAACAATCCGTGATTCGAAAAATGGCCCTTGCTACTCAGCACATAATTATCGTGGCGGTTTGGCTACTTAAATCCTCTCCCAGGAGTGTTATTAGAGCATCGCGAGGTTAGTATGTGAAGCGGCACATGTTGATGATACAACTCCCTAGCAACACTATGAACTTTGCACTTGGATTTTATGGAACAGTGAGTCAGTGACTACTCCCCCGTATCCTGAGCTAGACGGGCATAAAAATGCGCTGCCTGATCTTTTCGCGAGTAGCGAGCGGTTGGTGAGAGTTGACGGTAGGTTTTAGACGAAATGAGTATTACGGGTACTAGACCAAGACTCCTTTAAACATTCCGTATTGAGATATCATTCAACATCTAATCCAGACATTTCTGGGACAGCTCAGTAGAAACCTTTTATTTCCCCTGAAAATTGCGATTTTTGAGATAATCGACAGTTCTCTAAATATATTCGGACGCACCCTCCAACAAAGAGAAACCTCCTAGGTCCTTAGTGCTGAGTTGTAATTCTCGAAGTCGCAACATAGCGTCAAGAGCTGTAAGAGACGGTGCATTCTACATTTCATGTATCTCTGTCTAATCATCTCTTCTATCCTGACTATCAAAGTGATAGATAGCCGCAACTCTAGGAGATTAGACTACGTCCTATTATTGTCATATGGTTCTCTGCTCGCGAAAAGGTAAGATACAAAAGAATCCTCTTAGTAGTCGACTACTGTATGACTAAGATACTCCTGCTTTATTAGGGTAGTAGTAGACTGCCAAACAACCCCATTAGATTTTTTCTAGTGGTGTAAAAAGACTCTAGTGGTAGCCAAGCGAGGCGATGTCTCTTCCTCCTCCCATGAACCAATGTCTAATTACGAAAGCGGACTAGATAGGAGCTCTTTCAAGCACTGTAATATGAAAGGGATCCTAATACAGACGACGTATGGGAAAGGAGACAACTTTGGGAAGAGGTCTAACCGTTGTGATCTCATGCGGCTCGCGGTGTGCAGTGCACAGAGCCTTTCTTGTAAGACATAAGCCCCGCCTCATCTATTTTCCATATTCCGCTGAAGAACTTTCTTATGGTAAATGTGCACAGTCGTGTCTCTTACAAATCAGTTCGTTTTCATGGTGCATCTTGAACCCGTCCGGCCCGACGTTAGAACTTGTTCTCTTCTTCTATTTTTCCTCTTGTCTTGTTGCATCTCGAATTTAAGATAATTCCCCTCCGTAGTGCCGCTCATATCGTACTGCATGACCCGATAACAGCAATCGCCCAGGATTTTGACATTACGATAATGTCCGCCCCTGTTCGGACCCTAGGAACTTCGCTCCGGATGGGTCATCGGCTGGCCGGTCCTCCTTTGATTACGGAGACGAGGTGGTTTTGATCTGTTCTGGAAGCAGGAAATTGCATGGTTGGGCTTAATTCATATGAACGACCCCTATTCTCTTATTGCTCAAATCCCAATTATATCAAAGTGGAGCTCCCTCCCTTGTGATTCATCTCGATCCCCGGGTGCTCGTGCGGAACCGAGGGTTCACGAGCGAAAAATAATCTGCAAAATGCAAGCAAAATACGAGCAGAGAATATGTCGTGTTGTTGGATGTTGTTTTGTTGTTGTTTTTGTTTTGACGTTGCCTTTGCCGGTTTGACGCGTAAGGATGTAAACAAGAGGGTAAAGCAAAAGCACAGATGTAACCTAGCAGGCAGGTGAGCGGATCATTTCTTTTAGGATCACCAGATTGTGCTTCCTGTGATCCGTTTTCTTCTGATCTGTGACGCTTGTTCCTTTGAAGGGGGGTGACGATGCTGCCGGCTCAGAAACGTGGCAGCTCGTCTCAAGGTCTGACGGGTGAAGCGTGATGTCGATCACCACGACCCTGAGCTCGCCTGAGCCCCTTGAACAACGGCGCGCGGTAGCAGCCGCATAGGTGGGAGGGAAAAGCAGCGGTCTTTTGGCCCGAATGACTGGAAAAACATTGCATGAACGTTTGACTGAATACGACTGGTTACCGTATGACAGAGTGACAGATCTGACCTGTGGTTTGGTGCCGCTTTGTATGGCAAGGAAAGCCCCAGACGCCTCAAATGTAGGTATGTACTGTACTATATCTGGTGTTGTAGTTCGAAGTAGATGCAGTATTCTCGAGCGAAAGCGTATGATTGGGCCACGCAGCCAAACAAAAACATCGGGTCATGCAAAGGGGTTGGCGGCATTGGCAGTTGGGAAACGCTTTACGACCTGATTGTGGATAGTGCGGCCGTTTCGACCGTTGACAACCTCAAACGCTCCTTTCTTTGAGGATTCTGTTGTGTATGTTGATTATTATCAATTATCTACAAACTACGATTTTCCGCTGCCTTTTCCCTATTTATCCAGTATTTACATCTGAAGGCGAAAGACGGCAGGGACGCACGGATCACGTCGCGTCGGCTGTCAAGGAAGTCTAAGCGAGTCCCACTTCCGCGTCAAAGTCCGTACTTCGAAGTAAACAAAATTCGCGGTGACGAATCCCGTTCCCGTTGCTCTTTCCGCGCTCCACGCTCCCTCCACGCTCACGCTCCACGCCCACAAATTTTCTCGACTCCCCTCCAGCCCCCATCCTCATCGTCGACACTCTCGCGCTCTCATCTTCATCTTCATCCTCATCGTCAACGACTATTCGCGCCTGTTCGTGGCACCTTTCACGAAAATCGACCGAGATCCCACGGTTGGAGGAAGCACCGCGTGCTTATTGTGGTTGTTGATGGATCCCGTTGCGTGACCGCATCTTGACGAACGACAACACCACACCAGGTAGAGCGAGCACGAATGGTCATGATTACCTCGACCTGACATCAGCATTACTCCTCGTTATCGAGTCCTATCCGGTACACCCCCTCGAAGCATTCCTCGACCATCGAGTCTGACAACATTCCATCTACACTCAATATACCAGACTATTGGGACTGATCCGCTTGTTATCGATCCGCCACTCGCACTTGTTCCCCCGTCTACGAGATATTACTCTTTGCTACGCGCCACCGCTGGCAACGAAGGTCGACCTAACCATCAACAGTAATCGGTAGGTCCTACGAAGTTTTCATCTCTATGCCGACTGCTCGACAGATTTCGATTCTGTCTTGAGAGAGAAGCACGGCCTTTCCACCATCTGGAGACCTGGACTCAGTCTCTGACGCTATATCATAGACGCGAATCACCACATTCCACGCCACATACTGTATATCATGTCGTACTCTAACAGCGGCGGCGGCACGCTGACGTTGCCATCTCCTACACATGTTCACCACGTCGATGTAACTTCTGCAGTGAGATCGCTCCGTCGCTCACTCTCACGGTCTCCATCAAAGTTCAACCTGGTCAAGAAATCACCAAGCTCATCTCCGAAATCCCCCCTTTCGCCATCTCCATTATCACCACCTAAACGCACTACATCTAATCCCGCCATCTTCACAGGCTTCAGCAATCCACCTCATACCCCATCGCCGCTGGCAGTTCCGTTCCCACCAAGCGCAAAGCTTGCGCTCCGCTCCTCTGGACGATCCAAAACCGCGCCCATTAGACCAACTTCGCGTCGAACATCTCCAAAGAGTCCTATGAAACGAGTTTTAAACCAAGGCCCGGACAGTGGAAACACAGCGCCTCCAGTCTTAACAACCTGGACCGCTGGCGGCCAGGAGAACAGCACGAGCAAGTCGCCTGCCGAGCGTAAGAGCTTTGAACGAAGCAATAGGATGTCATTAAATCTGGAATCAACTGGCCCGATCAATCATGCACTCTCGCGACTGGGTGGCGATGGCTGCAGCGACAACCCTGGCGCCTCGACTTCGAGCCCATTGAAGAGGAGCGACGCAATTATGAATCTTGATCAAGCAAGTTTGGGCAGTCCAGTAGCGAAGAGAAGAAGTCTGCACGGGTCCGCCAGCTTCGGTCATGATTTCAACGTCTTTGATCATGGACCAGCCACTACCTCTACACCACAATTTGATATTCATGATGATTCGACTCCGGAGTACGAGCTTTCTACCGCTTTGATCACGGCTGAGAATTCTTCTTTTACATCGATGCCTCGACGGTCATCGTCTCTGAGAAAATCTACCCTTCAACAACGACATGGAGACAAATCCTCTTGGGGCAGACGGCACGCCGCCTCCGTGCTGGCAGCTCAACAACAACTTGCAAACGCTGAAAATAACAACAGTCAAGAGGTTTCTACGCCTGCACCCGTCAAGAACCGCCCGCGATTATCTTTGGACCAATTTATGCCGCCAATGACCCGTGAGAGTCCATTTTCGTCGCAAGGCAGTCTTCCACCAGCCTCAATGCACCTAGTGAACCATTCAGCGCATCAACCACACCCTTTGTCAAGGACAATGACTACCTCGTCTTCCAATTCTAGCCTGCTCGATGATTCCCCTACCCATGTTCCAGTCCACTTTGGTGAACAGCCCAGACCAAAGCTAGACTTCTCAAAATCGCTGCCTGCGGGATCACTACGGCCGTTCAACCTCAAGACTGCGGCAGGACAAGATGAGAACGAATCTTTCTCAACTCCTCAAAATTACAAGTCCGTGAAGCCACTTCCAGCTGCGTTTATGTCAACTGGTCTTATCTCAAAGGTTAATCGCTATCCTGAAGATGAACCTAAAGTCACCCGAGGAACCAGCAAGGGAAATATGCCAGACACGCCTTGTAAGAAGCAAGTCAACATTTTCGCCACTTACCCTCAAAATGTCCCTGGTAGTGCCATTGCCAAGGCAAGACACATCAGACATTCCTTTGGAAACCCATCCACACCGTTCAATCCCCATGGATCTGGAGTAGCAAATACTTTTGGAAATGGCAGTGGGGTATTTGGTGGCGGATACAAAAACGGTCTCACAAGACGTGGGAGCTTCCTTAGCATTGATGGCGACGAGGATGGATCACCTGATGCCAAACGTGACAGCCATGGTTCTGACTTTGACCTGCCACCGACGCCTACAAAGCAGGCTCTTACTTCTGGTCAGACACCCTACCATAGCAATGGCAGCCCCAGCAGTCATCGCGGGTTTTCGGCCTCCACGACTGCCGTTGGATACGGCCCTACCAAGAAACTCGCTAGAACGAGCAGTAAGTTGAATCTCTCAGAAAGTCCAAACCAACAAGAAGCAGAGGATAGTGATGCGTCAATGGACATGAACGACTCTCCGACACCAGCGAATGCAAATTTCGACTCGCAAACCTTCATGTCCATGCCGTCATCTAGTAACTCTCGCTCACTCCAGAGAAGTCCAACGTTGCATTCTCCCACGCCGTTGATGCCAAAATCTCTAACTCTTTCATGTTTCACTTCGTCTATAAAGCCCGGTTTTGCTAAGATTAGTCAACTTGCTCCAGCGAGTCCATTAGAGCGCATAGATTTCCTCGAACGATTATCACCTAGCACCCCGCACGATAGCTTGCTACCGCCAGACCCGAGCGGGCTTTCTATCTCAAACCCTCGAGATGCGCGCGCCTCACGAGCTGGTGTTGGCAATCGTTCCTCGATGCCTCCACCTGCTACACCAACCACTGGTCGAGAGTACTTCCCCGTGATCACGGATCGAAGTATGACACCGGTCAGCAAATTCCCTGTTACCGAAATGGACGAGTCGATTGCATCCAGATTTGAGAAATCGGAACTGATAGGAACTGGAGAATTCTCTCATGTCTATCGTGTCACGCAGACTGCTCCCGTGACTGCTCCTTTCTTCGGAACATCCGCCTCACCTACAGTCGGAAGATCTCCCCCAACACCTATGCCTGAACGAGTCTTTGCAGTGAAAAAAGCACGTCAGCCGTATCTAGGAAACAGGGATCGCCAGAAGAAGCTGCAAGAGGTTGAAGTGCTTAATGCCCTCGGACGATCTGATCACGTTATACAGATCATGGATAGCTGGGAGGATAAGAGCTACTTATACATCCAAACCGAGTTCTGTGAAGAAGGAAGTCTGGATGTATTCCTCCGTCAAGTTGGCTACAAGGGAAGGATGGACGACTTTCGAATCTGGAAACTCATGTTGGAAATTGGTTCGGTGAGTATTGCGACTTTCAGGAATAACGACTGCCGCTAACATATTTGCAGGGACTGCGCCATATCCATGATTCTGGGTTCATCCATTTGGACATCAAACCGGCTAACATCTTAATCACATTTGAGGGAGTTCTAAAGATTGGCGATTTTGGTATGGCTACTTCTTGGCCCGCTCAGCCTGGGATTGAGGGAGAAGGTGATCGAGAGTATATCGGCCCTGAAGTTCTGAAAGGTCAATTTGACAAGCCCTCTGATATCTTTGCCCTTGGGATAATGCTTGTCGAGATCGCCGCAAACGTCCAACTCCCCGACAATGGAGTCGTCTGGCAACGCCTGCGGTCTGGCGACATGAGCGATATTCCAAGTCTTACATTCAGCAGCGTTACAGGAAACTTGCGGGACGCCACTGGAATACCTATCCGGGATGAAAGTGACATAACGATGGATTCGTACGCCAGTGACGAGGAGCTAGAAACCGACTTTGGATCTCCTACGATGACCAGTCGCAAGCGGAATTTTGTCACTTCCAGCAAGTCACTGTCCCACGATCCTGCAAACCTCTTTGGATCTGGACGACGTGGCGAGCTTCATGAAGCGCCCGAGTTCATGATGAATAGATACAACGAGCACTCTCTGGACCATATTGTGCAGTGGATGATCGCAGAAAATCCGCAAGATCGTCCTACAGCTCACCAGATATTAGGAAGCCAGGGCGTGCAATGGGTAGAGTCGCGCCGTCGTGCAGGCGCTACCGTCTTCGAAGGCAATTGGGGCCCGGCCGATAATGTGCTGGCGGATGACGCAGAAATGATGGATGTTTGAGAGCGATCAGCCTCAATCAGATCCCAAAATACCACAGATTGCCGTAACTCGCTCACTCTGGATAGGGAACTGACGAGTGTTGGATGACCTCATCACCCGAAAATTTCAGGTCGAGTGTTACGACATCAGTGATACTGGATTACTGGAAGGCCAGTGTTGGCCTTCTAACTCCGCGAACAACAAAACGACATACTATAGCAGCCTCATGAGCTTTTGCAATCGCTCTTTTGCTCTTTTACATAATCTTCGAGGCGCCATTAAACATTATTTATGCATTCATGAAGCTACGAATTGGACGATGATGATATACTCCTAAGGAGTCATAATCAGTGTCGAGATTAGTTTGATATCCTTCTCTAGGATTATCAATGTTTTTGCTGTCACGACGTAGTGCTCTGTCAAACGAACGCTGCGTTTGTTTGTGTGTTAATTATAAGTTGTTGGAGGAATGATGGTGTGGCAAGAAGGATTTGTGCTTTTCAGAACTACAACCATCATTGATGCATACTATAGCTTAACCAGATTTTGGTTGCTTTGTTGTAAGCTATGTTAGTGTGGAGGGAATATTGTCTTTCGGGAAGGTGGACGGCTCCGGAAGAAATGTGCTTGCCCTCGAGGCAGAAGGAAAGGTTGTTGAGATGTACATAACAAAATGATGGGTGGACCCATGATATATGGCGGCACCCTCTAGTTGACGAATGGAAATGATGAACACACCAAATGAATTCTGTTCACTTCGCAAGCAGGCGGCTATCCGTTCATTTCGACTCGTCACAAGTTATGGAGATGGCTAGATATAATAGCAGCCACAGGATCGTTAATGAAGTAATAATTCGTCGAGTTCTACGGTAAGCCTTTGTCCAAGGGTCACCCCTCGTGTAAGCGTTATCCATGTGATGTCGTGTATTACATACAGCCTTACGATGCTTTTCAAATTGTAACGTCACTGGGCTCAGATAACGTTGTGGAGTGTCGTGATCTGACTGAGAGGATTTCCCTTGAGCCTGGTATGTCCTATCCCCACGGATTCGAACGTGGGGGTCGGGTGCTGACGATAGGTGCCCAGGTGGTGGGGGTGGTGGTCAGGTGGAGGCCGGGTCGGGTCGACTCGATTCGAATGACAGGAACTGAACTTGCTCGGGAGTCGGGACGGGTAGTCACAGTACGAGTGAATTTGTTAGTGTAATGGATAGAGGTGGTGTGGCTCGGCAGGGCGACAATGCGGAGTATAGAGAGGGCCTTGGGACGTGTTCTAGAATGTTGAAACGTGGACGAGTAGATTTCTTGAAAAGAGCCGGGGTGGGGATGGTGACAATCCTGCCAGACAACGAATATACCTAGGTATGCCGGGTGTGATGACTGTTTGCTGTGCGTGTATCACTTTGCGCGTAATGGGCTAGGACTCTCGGTATTCTTTAGTTTCTTTAGTTATTCTCGTATTTTGACGTTGTGAAGGCTCGGACTCGATCTTACAGTATATGCACCGCTGACGATGCAGCAATATCTATCGAGATCCACCGATTTCGTCGCCTTGGACAGTTTGCTAGGATTACTTCACTACCTGCTGCGGCTGTCCAGTACAGTATGAAATCTGCTGACTCCGTTGCTCTGTTCCCCAAGTCAGATTGGATAGCTAGAGAACACTTGTCGAGCGGTGACTCGGCGCGGTATCGAGGGACTTCTGGAAATGGCCAGCCTGCGATAATTCATTCTTACTTCTTCTGTGCCATTGCATCACGTTGTCATAAACGAAGATGGTAAGGTTTCCCCTTTCAATTTCGTCACCATAGAGTTTTAATTGAAGTTCAAGAGGAACCGTACGCGGGAATTCTGTACTACCGCCGGTCCCAATGTGTCTAAGTATGATACTAAGTACTTCTATGATAGGTACGGTAGGAATACTCCGGCTGACGGCTACACGGAGTGTTTTGTCTAGACCTCATGATCCACACTCTCCCGCTGCCTTTGGCAGGAGAGGTACGTACGTACCATGAAGGCAGGAGAATTGCGAAAGGAACATCTACACATTGGATTGGTGCTGCCAGAGATCCTGTGCATATGTATGTGTTTCTGTTCCTGGGACCCGTTACGTTTCCGGAAACTTCTGAAAGACCAAGGCAGTAAGTAGACCTCGGCCGTGGCGTTTTTTTGCTAGGCCTAGGGGTGACATCTGAAATACATTTCGAGCTACAGTACTGTACTGTAGCATGTGCTAGAGCGCCGTAGCTAGAGTTAAACATGTGCGGAAGATGTGATCTTACCTAGGTAGCATGTTAGTTCCTCTCCTACCTTCGCAAGCAGCCAGTGTCAGTAGGTACAGTACGAGCTTAGATGTAAGTGTGAAATAGAAGTATTTACTTTGAAGTAAGTACTTTGAAGTAAGTACAGTACTTGATTGAGTAGTGGCTGTGGCAGAAAACGGTCCCGAGGCCGTTACAAAGCCGGGGCCTGCCAGGCACCACACACAATACGAAGTAGAACTGAAAATCTTCCGGAAAGTTCTGGTCTCGACTCACGACTTGGATACTTGTGTTGGGTGGCCAGCCAAGCCAAGTTGGAGCATTTACTCCGGTATTGACTGTACTCTGGTCTATGCAATTCGTATAATACTTCGTACTTTGAACCCAAGTGAACTAACTGGCTGTACGGTCGAGTAGAACAGGAACCCTTCCCGGTCTTTCCCACGTCCCTCCACGTCCAATCCAGCCTCACCATCATCTCACCACCACATCCATCACCCCGGAAAAGTCCTGGCCAGCAGCACCTGCAAAGGAGCCTTTCACAGTTTCGCTGCCCGCCTTGCGAGTTACCGTATCGTACTTCTACTGTACAAGTACGTAAATCAAGTACACGCACGACCACCTGCTTGGCCAGAAGACTGGAAATACAACCTGGGACTACTCCGTCCTTCCTTTCTGCCATCCGCCATCTGCCATCCGTCAGCCCTCGATTCTTTTCAACCCACCACCTCCCTCCACCTGCACCTTCAACATCACCTCCACGACCGCGCGCATTCTATCTCTTCCACCACATCACCCACGCGACTCTCCAACTCCGGCTCCAGCTCCAGCTCCAGCTCCCACGATCACGCCAACGCACTCCCACCCTGTGAAGCTCTCGCATCGCATCGCATCGCCTCATAGCACCTGCAGC
Organism: Chaetoscypha palmicola; assembly: GCA_003988945.1. Classification (NCBI taxonomy): domain Eukaryota; kingdom Fungi; phylum Ascomycota; class Leotiomycetes; order Helotiales; family Helotiaceae; genus Chaetoscypha; species Chaetoscypha palmicola. The sequence goes on along the minus strand of QYAH01000166.1, from coordinate 34,300 downwards.
AACTCATAGCCAAGCGGCCCAGGTCGTTGCTCTTTCGCCTGGTTCGGCAGGCCAGCGTCGAAGTATACCTACGTAAGTGCTGGTCGTCGTGCCGTCACCGTGACTTGGTGCAGCGAGTTGCGGTGCCCGGGCACTCGTTTGCAGTCGAGTGACGCTGCGCTGCGCCATTACAGTAGAGTTCGAACCTCCAAACCTCGGACTTGCACTTGCCTCGCCTTCTCCTCACCACAGAAATCGCACCCCCCATCCCCTGCGACCCCGTGGAAGACGCCATGATGCCCTTACCCGACAAACCATCCGCTGCATCGTCGAGTATGTCGCAGACTCCAGATACCAGCGAGACCTCGACCGCCTCCGCGACATCTAGTGCGAATCCATCTAGGTCAACCACGCCCAAACCTACCCGTGAAGCGTCAACACATGTACCATCAACACAACAAACAAAGAAATTTCAGCTTAAGCGAGCACCGTCGGCCACGAACTCACCAATTCCTTCAAGGGAATCATCTCCCGTCAGACCTCCGATGAAAGCAAGTACCTCAAATCGTCCACCGGGCCCAGGAAGGTCAAGGAAGAATAGTTCGCAGGACGTTAGTCCATCACGCTCCTCCAGTACATCCACCAACCCACCTTCCGCTGCTGCCACTCAACGAGCTCTCTCGGCCACCTCGATCCCCAGCTTATATCCAGGGGTATCAGAGACTACCATTCGAGCTCCTGTTCCTCAGAAGCCCACGATTACTTCAGAACTAAAAGACACACCTCGCTGGCCGATATCACCTAGACTCCGCTCCCCACCCCCAATCACTAAACCCTCCATCCTGTCTCCACGCAAGAACGAAGATCTCCCAGCAATCAATGTTCTACGGACAGTCCAATCGACGGAATCGCCGGAAGGGAAACAGGGTACGAATGATAGTGAGGCAGAGGATTCTCTATTAGTGCCAGGTATGCGAACACCAGCTAGGGGAGCAAGCGGAGCTAGCTCAACATTGGAGACGGTGCGGGAGATAATACCCATAAAAGAATTGGACGAGGAGCCGGAGAAGGGGGGTGACGGCGCGGGAAAGGAAATGGCAGATGCAGACGCCACTGCCAGTAAAACTACCAAGGCGAAACCTAACATGACTGCCAATGAGAGTGGCAGTGACAGTGCTGGCAAAGGCGAGATCAAGATGAGGTCAACTTCAGCTGCACCAGTTACAGGCCTACGACCTAGTGCTCCAGCAGTGAAACCGTTTGGTACCGGAAGAGGGAAACCTTCAGGAGAAGGGTCATCAAGGACCATGACGGTCGAAACAGAGGTGGTCAGTTCGATACCGCAAGTTGCGGTTGGTGGTCGGGATCTGGGTGGTCCAGGAGGTAATGGAAGCATTCGGCAAAAACCGAGCTCGGAGACGATACGACCAAAGAAAGAGAAAAAGAAGACTACACGGAAAACACCGTCCGTAGCTTCTGGCACGGGTGAGCAAGCAAATTCATCAAGACCCCGACTTCATCATCATCCTTCTTCGCGAGACTTTTCATATCCTGCTGGTTCTGTTCGGCCTCCAGATTGGGTGAACGGTCAAGGTTACCATTCGCCCTCTGATAGCAGCGGTGGTGCAGTTAGTCCTATACGGCAAGCACCACCACTGCCGCGAAGGCCAAGTCTGAGTATCCATACCATGAGCAGTCTGCTAACTAGAAGTCGCCCAGCCTCTTCAAAAGCAGATATCTTCGAAGCCAAAGTCGCCAGCGCGGTTGACGAGGCCAATTCCTCTGATTCCGAAGAAACCTTCGTTTACGAGTCCAATCCACCAGAACCAGTCGATCGGCCTCGTCGATATCACTCCCGAACGCCGAGCGCAACCTCAATGGCAAGTCAGATTGATCAGAGGAACGGGCCGAGGTCGGCAATTGAAGGAGGTCATAGTGTTGCCATGAAGAAAAGCATGAAGTTTGCGAATTCATTTACTAGCAATGGCCCAGACTCGACCACAGGAGATGATGATGGAAAGGGAACGATAAGGAGTAATATGGGCACGGGTCGAGGAACCACACATCACCATCATCCACACATTGGTCGATGGGGTCGCAACGGCGGTAACGGGCACGCGTCTCTCTTTGATAACGAATCTCCTTTTCCAAATGCAGCAAAATCAAAATTTTCGGGAAGTGGCCCTAGACACTCATCGCAACCCACAAGTCCAAGATTATCAACATCGAGAATAGGCGGACTCGGAAGGAAAACATCACCTATAGCATCAGGCTATGATCTGGATGATGGCGCGGATGACGAACGCACACCATTAATGTCTTCTGTCCGTTCGGGAAGATCTGTCAGGGGACGACGACAGAATGCAGCATCGATCCGGCAATTAGAACACCAAGCATCGAGGCAAATTCCTTCATTTTGGTCACAATGTGCCGGATGGCTAGTTTTGTGCCTAATGATTCTTCTAGTCGTCTGTGGTGCGGTTGCATTCATGTTTGCGACAACGCAACCTCTTACCGATGTGAAGATTTTAGCACTTAAAAATGTGCTTGCGAGTGAGCAGGATCTCATTTTCGACATGAAGGTGCAAGCTCGAAATCCGAACATCGTGGCAGTAACGGTCGATATGGCTGATCTCATAGTCTTCGCAAAGTCGAAATATGCGGGGACTGATTCGGAATGGTGGAATAAGCCAAACATGCCTATACACCATGACATGCGCCATCCGATCGCGAGAATCCAAGATGACGATCCTCGCGATCCACCCAGGGGCGATGATCCGAACACAGACCCCAATTTTGAAATTGGATATGTTCTCGAGCTTGATAGTCCTTTGAGCTTTGAGGGCTCTCCGTTTCATCACGCTCGTTCCGACTCTACTGGCCAGATACGAGTCAATCATCCGGGGAACAAAACTACCCCCGCGGGAAGTGAGCGCTGGGGAAGGGTATTACAGCACGATTTTGATCTCATCGTTAAAGGGACGTTACAATACTCCCTTCCATTGAGTGCGAAGACGAGGTCTATTTCCGTGGAGGGTCGAATTACGGTCAAGCCAAATGCAGCAGACCAGGATCCTGACGCTGTCCACATAATCTAGGCTCGTCGGGCCAACACAACACCAAGTGGTTAGCAACACCACATCACGTTTCTCCTTTGTCATGATCTTGATTACGTCCTGTACATTGAGCGAGCGATCCAACACTGGAGATTATTATCTCAAACCATGCATGGGCAAAAAAAAGAAAGGCGCAACATCGTTTGCTCGAAGCAAAGTACAGCCAGCGGTCGAAACTCAGGATGGGACTAGCATGTTGTACAACCCAAAGGGACAGGACCATGACTGGTCTCCCAGTGTTCTGAACATTCTCTTTGCTTTCCGTTTTTATTTCCTTTCACAGACGCGTACTGGGACGGCCTCGTGGCTTTGAAATTGTTTGGGGATCGGGGCATGGCGAAACACAACATTACAATATAGAAAGGCTCAGATCACATTAAAGAGACGGGTATGGCGTGCGCTGGCAAGCCTACTCTACCGGCGGAAAACGGGCGAGCAGTCGTCAAAAGAAGAATTCGAGGGAGACACAAGAAGATACCCCCTACTTATAACGGCTGATTTTTTGAAACGAAACTTTGCATAGAAACAGTTTGATGGCGAGCCTGAAGCATGTAGATCTATAAGAGCGAGCGTGCGTGCGTCTTCAAGTTTGGACCGGAGGAGGAAAGGAAAATGAGAATCTCTGTACAAATCGATAGGATGGTATGATAGGTGGTGGTTGTCGTAAGCGAGCGATGAGGAGATGAGAAATAGAAGAGGCAATTCTAAGCTGTTCTCTCAATCTTTCTTCTGTGCGATCCCTTCTTCTGCCCACTTTCATAATTTGTTCTGCCAAGTGGCCGCAGACGAGAGCTTATGATATTCCTCGTTTTGCATCTATCTGACTATACTCAGTTGTGCGAGGTCCTTTCAAGTTTCTTCTAAACTGGTATTGTCTCGTACGGAAACATTATCCCACTCAGCCTTTCTAAAGTCTAGCTCGAGCATTCACAGCAGCTTGGCTACCGGAGGCAGGAGCCGTTTTTCGGTGGCTTCTGTAATTTTTAGCACCAAGCTAGCTCCTTGTCTGCTCTTGCGAAAATTTTGTAAGTTCGATGTTGTGTATTGAGCAGAGATATATCATTTACTTCAACACCCCTAAGATGAAGCGTCGTATACCTCGTCTCATTTTCTCAACATCGCTTTTTATACATCAACGCAGAAAGACATTGTTGCGAAGAGCAGAGCAATATCTCGGCCTTACATCTGAGATCCTCGTCGTTTCTCTGACTACCATGTAGCAAATGCCTTCACGGCTCGGCTGCTTGTATAGCTATTTGCTACAGCGCATTTCCATTGGCACGGCGTGAAATGTCTCTACTCGTCCAGCTCTTCAAATTGCTAGTGTGATGGTGTTTTTTGTGCCTCGTGGATGTTTATGATTTGAATTCTTGGAGGGAAGAATGGATCTGGGATCTGGAATTTTAAACTTGCTTGTGTATGCGGAGAGGGTGACTTGATGGCAGACGGAAAGTTCCTGCAGTGATCCTGTGCGTATCTTTCTAGGTTCTACTTCGGGAAAAGTTAATCCCGCAACCCATTCTAAGTCTCCTTATTCGAATAAATCCTCTTCGCGGTCATTTAGTACTATTCCAGAAAAATGACAAGTCTCATATAAAATTCAAATTCTCTGTAACTTCAATCTCCGTCTCGTTCTAACTGAGCTACCATTTCATCCATTTCATCTACTAACTCTCTAAGATTGTATTTGTCTTGTTCACCTGAATCTGTCAAATCCCCTATAATTTTAACATCTGATTTATTTTCGATGTATCGGTAGTATTTTTGTGATGAATGTTTTGTGTTCTTGTCCATAAGCAAATGTTTTCGATCGATATCGTCATGGAATTTTCTATGTTTTAGGTTTGAGATTCATATTCCAAATCATTCAGAGGAATTTTATCCTCGCAAAAGACGAGTAGATACAATAGTGTCCTTTGTAGTCATGGTTTCCGTAAAGCTTTTTATTACCAACAGTGGTATCAAGTGGTTCAACCTTATCTGGATCACGAACACAGGCCAAGAAACCTATGTGTTGTCCTGTGTTTTTTTTGGAAGTGTTGTTAGTGATACATACTTTCTTGTTACAGTCTCTTAGAATAATATCTGCCGTGAGCTCGGGTTATTAAGCGGAGGAGTACCATGTGCTGCGCAAGTCCCTCAGCTCTTCCTTAGTCGGATAAGATCGCGTTCAGCAATGACATTAATGCTTGTTTTCTCAAGTGCTAGTTAAATCTCTTCTCTCGTGTCCGTCTGTAATCTCTTACCTTTGATCCCACGAAAGCTATCTCGGCCTTGTCTCGAGCACACCTGCCTTCGTAGTGTTTCGCTTGCTTACTATCGCGTAGGAAGTTGCACCGCCGCAACTCGCTTAAGCGAATGATGCCCCTTGCTCCTTCCCAAGTGAATAACGACGTGTGAGCACAGCCATATCTTGCTCTGCCCTGCGTAGCTTGTTATGCACTCGATAACTTGAGAAGTACACCTGCCCTACCTAGTTCAAGTCTCGTGCTTTCGCTTAGGAAGTTGCATCCCCGCACCTCGCTTAAGTGAATGATGCCCCTTGCTCCTTCCCAAGCGAATAGCGAATGTGGGAGAACAGCCAAATGATGCTCTGCTCTACATCGACCACACGCTCTCTGACTATGTGAGAGCTACAATGACGCTCTCTCGGTAGATTATGCCTCTATTCGTTCCTAGATTAGGAGGTAATAGTGCTTGTAGTGTTTTCTGAATTGTTGTTCTTGGTGAGCTTATTTTGGTACTTCGTAGCGAGTAGAGCTAGTTAGTAGCAGCTTCCCGCTCCTTGCTTTGCGTACTCTATTTTAGTCGTCCATAACATGAGAAGTACGACTACTCTCTCTCGCGGTAGATTCCGTTTCTCGTGTAGCTAGATTGGGACGCAATGGTATTTGATTTGCTTTGTTTACTTGGTTCTTAGTATTGATGTTTAGGGTATGCTTGTTTTGTTGCATGGTAGCGAGGTTGGAGCTAGTCAGTGGTAGCTTCCCACTCTTCGGCGGGTTGATGACGGTAGCTGTTGACTCCACTGATGGAGCATCAATCACGCTAGTCGTCATCCTCTATGACGTCAAGCCTTACCTGGCCATTTTGGAAGGGGTGACGTCAAGTTGTGGTCTTTTCTCTCTGCCGGAGATGTCTGGGAGAGCTATCTTTGCCTTTTCCTGGAGTAGCAAGACTTTGGATGGACTTACTGTTGAGGCTCGAGAGAATGATAGCTAGTGTCTTTGATCGTTCAAATTATTTCGGGCTCTAGATTGTTGGAACGGGCGGGGCGCTGTCTGGACATTAGCGAGCAATATTCGAAGAGGACCACATCGCTCGGACAAGGCTTAGCTCTGGACTCTACTGAACTACATCTCATCATCAACTAATGATGAAACTCCAGATTGCTTGTGCGGCAAACCCCTCACACTAGCCCAAAACGTTCGAAGAGAACCACAGCGCGCACACAAGGCTTAGCTGCAGGTGCTATTAAACTACATCTAGACCCTTTCTCTAATTTTGAGCTTGTACTAAAACCACGATTGTAAGTGTGGTCTTTGGTATATTATGCGATCAAGAATGAAACCCCAGACTTGCTTGCGGGGCTGCTCCTGGAGAGAGCTATCTAATCGAAGCTAGAATGTAAAGATTCAGAATCGCGTAAGTTTATTTGGTAGCGAGTTACACTATGGGTCTCGCTAGGGTCAGTACATGAGACTAGAAGATGGAGATATGCGTCCAGACACACTTTTAACATGTGCAACGTGAAACTTGTTATTGATATTTCTGCTTTGGTATTGAATTGGCTAATCGTCTTCTCTACGAGACTATAGCGTATTCGCAATTGAGACTTAGCGTATCAATCTCTAGAGGAGAACGAATCATTTCGTGTTGAGCTGTGGTGTCTAGAAGTGTTTTGTGGTATTCCAAGGAATATACACTAACCTTCAACTCAAGACTATTACCCAATAGTCCAACAATATGTGCTATTGAATTGGTTTCCTCTTACACACGTTTTGTCTTCTCTAGTTCGATCAGGCAGAGTAATTTGAATATATAAGTGGGCATCCCAGACTGAGACTTGCCTTTCTTTCTTTCCTCTTCACCTTGGCCTTCATCTTAATTCTTTACTCTCAACTGCAAAACTTTCAAACTGCTTTATAACTTTATTATCCAACCTACTGCTATCAAACAACTGCTCAGATTTCCAAGGACTGACCATCCTGAAGACTTCTTATTTTATCCTCCATCTTCTTTACTCTATTACCTCCACTTGCCGTTCGGATTTATTCGCAACGATGTCTCCTTCATCTCGCCAACAAACGTCAATTGCGGCCCATTACGCCAGGATGCAGAAGGGACGGGTAGGGGGCCCTAGACCTCCGGTCAAGTCAAGCCTCCCTACACCTCCTGCATCTCCTCCTCCCAGGACCACCCCCAGGACGGCCTCCAAGACGACGACGACAACATCCAGGATTCCGGCCCCACCCAGGACCACCCCCAGGACGACCCCTAGGACGGCCTCCAAGACGACGACAACATCCAGGATTCCGGCCCCCAGGACGACCACCAGGACGGCCTACCAGACGACGACGACAACATCCAGGATTCCGACCCCCGAGCCGAAAGAGAGCGTCCGGGCTCTTAGACCTTGCCTGAAATCAACGACAACTCCATCGACAACCCTGCCAAGGAGGGTCCATTGGGACGACAACGACATCACCAGGAGCGAAGTCCGGATCCACCACGTCGAAGGACCTTGCCCATCTTTCGGAAAATACGCCAAACCGCAATCCTGCGCCCCTACCGCCACGGAACGAGGACGACAATCCTATAGCTACTCTCCCGGTGGGAATCTCATCTTGGAACGCTGGGACTCTTCTTGGAGAGCCCCAACCAAGGTGGGTTCCGTGGACGCCTCTGGATGTGCCGTCAATCGCTGTCCAGAATGCCTCAAAAGGGCGTCCGCCGGAAAGTTTCTATGGGACACCACACTGGACGACTGGAACGACCCACGGCCTCGACACGAAAATCCCCTCTGGCAGCGCGTCGAAAACAGAAACCTCCTTTCACTTCGGTGTTTGCCCTGTCACTTCGCCGTTGTCATGAGGGACGAAGAATAGAAAACAAAAACAATAGAAAATAAAAAACAATCACAAATAAACTTGAAAATGGCAACCGGAGATCAGCTTCTTGGTGGTTCTTGAAGCCCTTCGGATTGTATCAAAAACCCTAATCACAAAATAATGGCACGGCCTCTTCGGAGGTTGATGTACATTCGACATTTACAACAAAAACAACATATACATCGGCACAAAATCTACGCCTTATATCGGTTCGACTATTCGAAACCAGGGGAGGAGGCAGCCGGAGGTGGCCGGGCAGAGCAAGGGCATAGAGATATGGGAAACCTCCCTACGCTCTCCGGATCTGGAACTGGCCCTTAGGACTGTTCCCTTGCTCTGCCGTGAATTAGGGAAGGATTTGGGGGCGGGGGCGGGGTGGCCCATTCGACAACCGAGCGAACGAACACCTTCGAACGAAACGAACCTTCGAACGAAACGAACCTTCGAACGAAACGAACCTTCGAACGAAACGAACCTTCGAACGAAACGAACCTTCGAACGAAACGAACCTCCCATCGCAACGAACCTCCGAACGAACGAACGAACGAACGAACGAACGAACCGAACCCTCGAACGAAGCGGGACGAACGAACGAACGAACGAACGAACGAACGAACGAACGAACGAACGAACGAACGAACGAACGAACGAACGAACGAATCGAACCTCCGAACGAACCGAACCCTCGAACGAACGAACGAATCGAACCTCCGAACGAACCGAACCCTCGAACGAAGCGGGACGAACGAACGAACGAATCGAGCCTCGGCGGTCAGGCGTTGGACATGGCGCGACAGAGTAAGGGAATAGAAGGCAATGGGGGCGGTCTCATTGCCTTCTCCATGGACCTGGACCTGGACCCGGACCCGGAATGTGCCCTTACTTTGTCGCAACACCCACTATTGCAGTATGACTATGGCGTAAGTACCCACATCGCTTGATGCTTAAGTCCCAAACTAATAGCCTTATAGACAAGAGTGCCGGGATGGTGTTGGGATGGAATGGATGGAAGGGAGGAAAGGGGTTTGAGGAAGGGCTTAGTTTAGTTTTAGTTTTAGCAATGTAGATAGCAGTATCATCTTTATCAATGGATCATACTTTTCCCCAACAATAGATCGTACTTCGCTCAGATTCTTGAACATGTGATGTGTTTTTTCATTGGCTGAGTCAACGTCAGCGCTTGCCTTCAATGATATGCAGTAGTTGGTTGCATTTCTATACTTCTTAGATATCCTCATGTTCACAAAGCGACAACATTTCCATGCCATTAAGCAGAGTCACTGCTTAGCTACCTCATACTCAATCACACTCCATAGTGGACGATATCGACACTCCGTATCGTACTCGATGTGTTGACACAATTTGCCAACGTGATCGAGTACTGTGAACGAGCACGTGAACTATGACTTTCCCTGCAAGTCCAGAGTATACGCAATAGTGTGCTCCCAAGCCGAATAGACGGGTCTCAATGCTCAGGGGTTGCATTTAGATTCAATAAACACATGGTATCATACCTTTCTGCTCATGAAGTACGTGCGTGGACAAGTCTTACACTCGCTTAATCTCTTGGCACCCCTTTCTAAATTTAGCGGGAGATAACTTAGCCAATGAGTTAAGCAACGTGACCACCACTGTGGAAAGGGCCACTGATGCACGATTTCTCTAAGGTATTTTGATGGACGGCACATTTACAGTCGCAAATGTCCGCATCGGGGTCAACACCGAGGTAAGCAGATAGCAAATATTGTTCGCAGAACGCGCGCGATTCGAGAGCATTACACAGCACAAGTTTTGGTTTCGAAGGATAAAGTCATAGTTCGACTCCTATGACATGTTCCAGAAATGCAGCATCTCACTACTCACTGGCCAAGTGCTCAGGACAATGACTCATCAAATCTCGAAAAAGCAAGCAAAGGTAGTAGAGCGCAGGTTTGCAAAGAAGATAACATCATCATTACTCGACAAACTACAAGATTAAGACGAAGAAAAGAGACGTCACATACATAACCCAGTCATTTATGGCCGACCCATATCGTACATAGTTTACAGTCATTATAACATGAAGAAGCCCCAATAGTGATGTTATATCGGCCATACCGGCCCATTATTGAGTGACGACCCGAACGCATTGCAATAACATCCCAAACATCAAACCGCGGTTGACTTCCTCGATTTGAAGGCAGTCAAATACCCGACCCATAGCCTCGCCTGTAGCAGCCTGACCCATGACGCCGGTCAAGGCAGTAGGCACACCCCTCTCGACCAAAAGTTTGCGAGCTTTGATCCGCAGGCGCTCCTTTTCTTCTGGCGTCATCTCAGCCGGCCACGCTTTAAGCTCCTCCTCGGTAGGCAGCGTATTTTCACGCAGCTTTCGAAGATGACTGGCGATACCCGCATCCGAGGTGTTGGAAGCGATCACAGAGTCCTGAATCAGCGACTGGATTGAAGACAAGGAGGGGTTTCCAGGGCGGAGTAAGAAGGTCTTGGCAGCGTTGAGAAGAGTCCTACGAAATTTCCATGCAGAAGATAGCGTGTAGAGTTCACTTATGACCGCAAAGAGAAGTTCCACAGCTACTCGAGTTTCTTCTTCTGACATGGGCATTGCCTGCCTGCGAGGCTTTCGAGGCGAAGCATTTATCTGGGTTGACGGCCGTCTGGGTGTCGATAACGACGGTCGGCCTGGCGATGTCTGAGACGGTGCCGTGCTGGTAGATGTCCGACTAGGAGGAGCGGTACTCTCAGTGTGCATCGTGGTGTCCGTCCCATAGTCCTCGGGAATAGCACTTGGAGGAGGCAGCTTCAATTGCTCCATAGTACCATGTGTGGGAGACGAGAGAGGCGTGCCCTTTCTTGATGGCGCTCTGCTTGGATCGCGACTATGAGTTGCACTTCTTCTACCACTCATTGAGGACCTGGCAGAAGTTGACACTCGTGGCTCCCGCTCGTGTTCAGATTCAGCGATAGATTGAGAGCTTGGTCTACGCTCCATTTGGGGTATTTTCGATGGCTGGGTAGCGACGACTGGAACCGCACGTAGACTATCTTCACTCGCTCTAGCTTTTCGATTGCCGTATAACGAATTGGGTATCGAGCTTGAACTATCCACGCGAGGAAGTGTAGATGTTGATGCTCGCCCTGGAGTATGCGTACTGACATACGAAATGCTTCCATTGCTTTTCTTGTGCCCAAGATTGCCGATATTATTGAACACACCGGTGATTCCGCCCCCAATAGCTTTCCCGCCTTCAGCTACCCCCTTTGGCGCACTGGCGAGAACATCTAACATGCCCTTGCCCATGTTTTCAATGGCAGAAGGAGCAGGCCACCCGAACCCTATGCTATTTTTGTTACCATTTGAGGCCGACGCTGACTGGCCTTGATCTTTCTCCAAAAATCGTTTCATCCCCTCGCTTTCTGCAAGGTGGCGGTCCCAGCACGCGTCACGAACATATCGTTCAAGCTCGCCGCGAAGAGATGCTTTCGTATGCTCCTTCCAATTAGGCAGCGAGCTGTGCTGCTCCGTAAATGCAACAACACCGGACAGTTTTGCGATCCGCCGAAGAACCTCATGGAGAACTTCAAAATCCGAGTATCTACGCACAATCATCCACCCAGGATGATCCGACGAGGCAGGTTCAATCTGGATAAGATAATCAGAATTAGGCTTATTCCTGATCTTACCTCGATCCGCGCCCGTAGAATCATCGTGAATTATGATATTTGCGTTATGAAGTGTAAGAGATACTGTCTTTCTGCGAGGGCGTGGTAAGTCGTCCTGCAAACCAGTAGGAACTGAAGGCTGTGGAACAATTTGATCAAAATTAGTGAAAGGTGCAGCGGTTTGTCCTGTTGGTAACGCAGGAGGAACAACCTGAGAGAATTTTTTAGATGCCAACATTGAGACAGGAGAGTCTACTCTTCCACCTCCAGGTGGTGAGAAAGATGAGTTTTCCTCGGTAGATCGAGTTGAGAAAGTAGGCGTTACTGGTGCTGGGTAGTCCTTCAATCCACTTGTGTTTACAGCCATGTCCTGGGTGTTCTTCTCAACGGTGACTGCCAAAGCTTTGGGCGCCTCGTCCAATTGCTGTTGAGGAGCTTGTGACTTTGCGTCTTCGTCGGCAATTAATTGTGACAGTCTTTTCGCTTCTTCCATGGCTTCCTCCATAGCTTCCTCGGCTTTACTCAATCTCTTCCTGTGCCTTTTCGTCTCCTGGGTCTGGTGTACTTCCGGCGATTTTGATGGCTTGGCTAGGCCAATGTTTCCTACATTTCCGTCTATGTCGCTGAAGGGATTGCTGAGATCAGATCCACCACCCACTCCCACATCGATTGCCTGGCTGAGATCTGGTTCGCCGTCTTCTAAAAGGTATACAATCCATCCATTTATCCACTCTGGTCTCGAACAACTCTTTAATGTCATATCTAATACAACGCCTGCTAAAATTTCCCTTAAAAATACCCTCGAGGGGTCGCAATCGTATGCAGGCTTCTCCAGGAAGTTCTGCAGTATATCATCCGCAACCATCTTGAACTTCTTCATGTGCTGCTTCTCATTCAAAACATTGGCCAAATTGGAATCCGGATTGGCCGACAAATAGGTATATACAGCCTCGGCAGCAGGCACGTTTGCTGGTTGTGTCGACAAGGCACTCGACAGCTCGTTGAGAAAAACAATGACGATTGAAGAGGAATTCGTTAAGAAGTCCAGGAAGCTATCCGCAGGTCGTTTCCGTGATAGGTGGTTCGATATAGACAAGAGAAATTTCGTCAAGGTCTGCCGCGATGCAGCTGGGAACGATGTCTCCTTGGGAAGTATTGGATCGTACCACCACTTCACATAATCCCTAATTACTGCTTCGACAAACTCATTGAGCGCGGATCCTGTTTCTAGTCCAAAGCCTTCGAAGCTATGCTCTAAGATCTGGTCTTCGTCCTCTGCCTCATGTGCTCTTGGACGTACATCTTTCCAATCAAGGATTCTTCTTAGGACATCCAACCCTTTTTCTCTCTGTGTACTTTTGACTGCCCCAATTGATGCACTTTGTGCTTCCCATGTTGCGTGCAAAACTACACCTCCTAGAGCGCCGATCAACACCAAGCCCAACTTTCCTAGGATCAGCCATGTACACGCTGCCAGCCCAACGGCAATTGCGCCGATCGTTTCTGGTGAAGCTGTTGATAGAAATTGAAGAAGATTCGTAACAGGGTCTTCTGCGACTGTCGAAGAGGTCTCCATGGGACTCGCGCTCGCGACATGGAGATCCGGCGAGTCTCGAAGGCCCTCGCCATGTTTTGCATCTCCGCCGGTTCCGTTCATCGCGTTCGTGGGCGCTGGCGCATGCTGGTGTGCTTGCGGGAAGCAGGAAAGAGGCTCGTAAGCAGATAATCCAGCAGTCACTCGTGGTTGAAATTAGCTGTGGTACTGGGAAAGTGTAAGGTGTTGCCAGATAGCGAAAGAGGGAGTGGGAGGTGAATAAAACGTAAGTTGATCGTTTCGTGTCAGGTCTCCTAGATGCGCAAAGCAAAGCCACTCAACGAGGTATCGCACGGGTAGTTCCCCCAAATACGAAGTAGAAACAAAGCTGGAGAAATGCTACCACAAGAGGCTAGACGGGAGGTCCCTGTGCCACCTGAGCGTCCCTGAGTCTGAGAGTCTGAGAAATTGCTCCGTACGGAGGAATAATGTAAGGAGTGACGAATAAAACCACGATAAGCCCTGCAGATACGAAGTAGTAGGTGCAAGCAGTCGCGTCTAGATCGCGTCATCCCGATCATAATCGCATCGCAAGTCAACACCACACTGAATCACACCCACAGATCATCTCATAATGCCCAAACGAGGACGTGGAAAGGAGGCAGAGGACTACGAATCCGATGGTGGTTTTGTTGAAAACGACGATGCAGATAAAGATGCGCCCAAAAGCAAGAAGAACAAAAAGACAAACGCCGCTAAAACCCAAGGGAATTCGGAGAGCAGTTTCTGGGAGGTGTGCCAATCTGCGCAACACAGAGCAATATTGTATTTTACTAACGAACTAAAGTTATCATCTGGTCGCACGCCTAGACGAGTCGAAATCTCAGACTTCAAAGGCAAGAAATTGATCAACATCCGAGAATACTACGAGAAAGACGACGAATATCTCCCTGGCAAGAAGGTATCTCAGATACGCGCGAGCTGCTCGATTCGATGATCCTGACTGAGGAACAGGGCATATCTCTGACTGTTGATCAATACAAAGCGCTGCTGCAGGCTGTCCCTCAAATCAACGCGAACCTCAAGACGGCGGGAATTGAAGTTGAAGGTACAGACGCGATGGATGTAGAAGACGAGAAGCCAAAGAAGCGCGTGGCGAAGAAAGAGTCAAAATCGAACATCGAAGAAACGTCCGACGATGAGGAATGAAGGACCCAAAAGCTCTTGTCGGATTGCAGCTGGCTCTGTTCAATGTTGGCATGAAGCTGTCGTGCAAGAAATTGAATTGGCTACTGGATGGCTTCTGAAAAGGGAGGAGTAATATCTTCAGACGCTCCAACTGGCACACACTTGGGTTACAGTACGTGTAGAATTGGATGGAAGCAGCTGGACATCTAGCAGACTATGAGGAGACGGCTTCTGATCTGTATAGCACTTGAACGTCGCGAAACGGAGGCGTGATGTAAGTAAAATTCCGTGTTTGACTAAGGCTAGAAATTCAGCAGCTCTAGCATAGTACTTTGCCGGCCATATGATTATGCTTGGAGAGCCATATCTTCACGACTAGCATGACTACCACCCCTCCAGGCATGCTTGGGATCATTCGTCTTTACCTTTTGCTCCTTCTCATCGCCAACTTTGCCCCAGCCACCACCACCCGGCGTACATATAATAATCCTCTCCCCAGCCTTCATCAGGGCAGTATTCTTTCCCCCAAGATTAATCCGTCTCTCTTCATAGACAGCATCGTCAATCTTTCCCCCGTCTCCGTTTAGCATCTTGTCCGATCTCTCCGCGTTACTGGTTTCCACCTTTCGTACCCAGATATTCTGACCACATTGGGCTTCTTCCCCACCAGCAAGACCGTATGGATGATAAACTCTTCTCTCGCTCAGAATAGAGACTTGAGTTTCGGGCATCCGGAACTCGATATCTCGTATGACCCCATCACCACCTCGGTGTTTCCCAGCACCTCCTGAGCCAGCTCTAAGTGAGAATTCTCGCAGGATGACGGGATAACGACGCTCGAAAACTTCGGCATCGGTGATGCGAGTATTGGTCATGTGAGTGTGAACACCATTGGTCCCGTCCCAGTCTTTACCAGCACCACTACCCCCAGCGATAGTCTCGTAGTAACCGAATCCTTTCATCTCCTTCTCGCCCTCTACATTGCCACCGAAACCGAAGGTCAGATTATTGCAGCACCCTTGACTTGCTGCGCAAGCTTGAAACGCTCTTAAGATGACGTCTGTCACTCGCTGTGAGGTTAGGACATTTCCGCCCACCACGGCAGCTTTGTCTGATGGCGAGAGGAATGATTTCGATGGGATTATAACTTTGATAGGTTTGAGACAACCTTGGTTCAGCGGGATTTCTTCAGAGATGAGGCATCGTAGGCAATAGATTATGGCACTATAGGTTACAGCTTGTGGAGCATTTGTATTTCCTGAACTTCAGTCAGTGGGCTTCTCGGGACTGATCGGTTGGTAACGTACCATAGACTTCAGGACCGGTGCCAGTGAAATCAAATACAGCCTCTCCCTTCTCTGCGTTAATCGTGACCTTGAGTTTTATGGGGCTTCCATCATCCATATAGTCAACGGCTGATAGATCTTGGCCTTCAAATCTCTTGCTGACATCCTTCAATAGATTTCTAACACTGAGTTCCGCGTTTTTCTGGATATTCACCATGTAGAAATTGACAACATCCTCCCCATACTCTTCGATGAGTGTTGAGATGAGGTTGATCCCCTTCATATTACTTGATATCTGAGCTTTCAGATCCGAGATGTTATCTGCGAGGCATCTTGTCCCACTGCAGCCTTGATACTTAGCGGGCTCCTTGAGCAGCAACTCGGTAATCCGTTCCTCGTTGAATCTTCCAGCACTAACAAGCTTTTCTGATTTAATAGCGGCTCCTTCTTGATACAATTCTCGTGAGTGTGGCGGCATGCTACCAGGTAAAATTCCACCAATATCAGCGTGATGCGCTCGAGAAGCGACGTAGAACAAGATCCTGTCACCGGATTGACTGAAAGCCGGTGTGATCACGGTAATATCTGGGAGATGGGTTCCACCGTACTCTGGATGATTCGAAACGATTACATCTCCCTTGACGAGCTTTCCTTTCCAGATTTCTGCTTGTCGTCTCACACAAGTTGACATCGAACCTAAATGGACCGGTAGATGCGGTGCGTTCGCGACTAAACCCCCAGTGGGGTCAAAGAGAGCGCAACTGTAGTCGAGACGTTCTTTGACGTTGGTACTAACACTGGTCTTTTGGAGTGCTCTTCCCATCTGCTCGGCAATAGCCATGAAGCGATGGGCGAAAATACTCAGCATGATTGGGTCAACCTCTTTGGCTGCGTCTGGCTTCGTGGGAGTTGACTCGCTCAAGTCTTTCTCGCCGATGTTGATCACAACATGCGTCTCGATGACCAGCGCAGCCGAAGATGGTGTGATCACAATTGTCTGCGTTCCATCTGCCTATTATTGATAGTCAGTATGCCAATTTGAAACATAATATTGACATTGTCCATCATACCAGAATAGCGGGGCCTTTGATCCTATCACCCACATCTAGGTCTTCTAACTTGTAAATAGGAGTGTCTTGGCGTTTGCCGTCGAAATAGACCTTTGAACGCTTGTACTCCTTCACGCCTACCTCGACATCAGTTGCCTTGATCTCTTTCAATTGTTTATCGACGGTCTTGTCAAGTCCCTCAAAGCTTTTGCCGATACCACGAACTCGAACGTCATCCACGATTATATCTCGATCAGGGAACGTAAATCCAAACTCTTGTTCATGCTGCTCTACGAAAGCGTCACCAAAAGCAAAACCATCTGCTTCCGGCTTCACAATCATTATTGCAGACTCCGTACCTCTATATCTCATGTTAAGGTACTCCTCAAACACAATCAGATCATCCCCAAATCCTTGCTCTCGAAGAGCCCCTTTTGACTTCTCTTTGAGTTCTTCGATTTTCTTTTTTAACGATTCATTTCCTTCCTCACTTTGCTCCCATACTTTAGATTCTGGCTCTTGCCGCTCATCTACAACATCTGCAAGAGCCATTCCGTATGCAGACAGGACTGAAGAATACCGATGGACAAGTATTTGTCTGATACCCAAACTTTCAGCGATAGCAACCGCGTGCTGTCCACCAGCACCACCAAATGTTGCTAGTCTGTGCTTCGAAGTATCAAATCCCTTCGCTTCTGTCAAAGATCGAATCGGTCGGGTCATTGTCTCGTTGGCAATCGTCAAAAAGCCGTAAGCGACCTCGTCGGCCGACATGTTCTTCCCACTCTCCTGGTTAATGGTGCTGGTAAGTTCTTGCAATAGCTTCTCGCTTGCTTCCACGTCAAGTCCCTCGTTTTCGTTCTTTCCAAATATCTTCGGAAAGAAATCAGGAAGTAAGCGACCAAGAAACAAATTGGCGTCAGTTACCGTGGCTGGTCCCCCTTTTCGATAGCAAGCCGGACCAGGGTGTGCGCCAGCTGATTCGGGACCAACGACGAAGAGACCATTCTTGAAAAATAGTCGAGATCCGCCACCAGCTGCTACGGTATTTATGTCTAGCTGGGGTGACTGTATGGTAACTCCGGCAGTGGTAGTCTCGAACACATGTTCGTACCTACCCCCAAACCTTGAGACATCAGTGGATGTCCCACCCATGTCAAACCCAATAACTCCTGGTTGGTTCTTTTCCTCTCTGTCAAACGACGTAAGCGCGTAGCCAACAACACCACCAGCAGGCCCAGAGAGAATGGCTTTTAGTCCCGAAAACTTATCAACATCCACGAGACCGCCATCGCTCTGCATGAACTCGCATCTTGCGCCTTTGGCTCCATCCTCTCGTTTTACACTTTCCGCTCCTAGACCTCCTTCGAATCCTTTCTGAAACCCCGCGATGTATTTCTTAATAGCTGGGGTGAGATAAGCATCTGCACAAGCGGATGTAGCCCTTGGTACCAGCTTAATCATTGGCATGAGCTCATGGCTGAGGGAAATATGAGCGAAGCCGATGTCTTTTGCTATTTCTCCCACCAAAACTTCGTGATCGGGGAATGTGTAACCATGCATCAGACATACTGCAATGCTTCGGATGCCACTGTCGAAGACCCCCTGTAATTGCTTTCGAACTGTTTCCTCGTTTGGTTTCTGAAGAATTCGAACGGCTTCTGATGACAATCCCTTGACGAGATCACCCTTCATAGCGGTCCCAGAGTCACTTGACTCTACTTTAGTGATATTTCGCTCAGGATCTTCCGCGTAGTCTTCGAGTGTCACTCGCTCGTCAATTTCGACAACACTCTCATAAAGTACATCCGGCTTTTTGATACCAAGATCGAAGATCCGGGGTCTTGATTGATTTCCAATCTCCAAGCAATCTTTGAATCCCTTCGTCACGACCATCACGATCTTTTCACCCTTTCTTTCCAGGAGGGCATTTGTGGCCACAGTAGTCCCCATCCTTATCGATTCAATCTTGGATGTGTCCAGTGGCTCGCCACGTGGGATTTCTTTGCCCGTGAACCTGGACATGAGCCGTCGAATACCTTCGAGTGGAGCATCATCATAATTTGACGGATCTTCAGATAAGAGTTTGACGATAACATCGTCTTCCATTTTACCACTGCCAGGATTACCAACACAATCAGTGAAGGTACCTCCCCGCTATCAACGGTCAGCATTGAAAGACGAAAACATAAAGCATCCCAGGTATTGGCAATCCCCCAAGTGCGAGGGATCAAGATGAGGTCTAGTCCACACCGTCTTGTACCTAAGAACTGGTGGAAATCTGCGACTATCACAGCTAGATTCATAATGTTGAAGCTAGCAAGAATCTCATACACAAGCGCAAACCCACGGATAAAGAACATGACCATGGCCGTCATAAGAAAGCATTTGATTTAACTATTCCAAACGAATCGGAGACAACGCGGCCTGAATATCACAATCTCATAGCGAGAGGAAGTTGATTACAAAGCCGCCTTGCAAACATAAATAGAAGCCTATCACTCACATCAATTGCAATGCGAATACCGCGCTTTGATATTGTCGGAGCCATCTCAAATATTGCACTTTCGTCAATGGCGAATACCTCGAATTACGTGGTCAACAATATATAATGATAAAGAAGTGTGGTGTAGGATAAAGAGATGGCGGGCCGGACATCAAGCTTGTCCGCCGATTGAGGCCGAACGTCGGCTCGCTCTGCAAGTTGAGCCGAGGAATAGTGGTCGAGTATCTATTAAGGAGAACCCTTTTGAACAAGAGCGCGTTCGAAGTGGAATAATCAGAATGAAAAGGCCGTGGGCTCACAACAACTTTCGAGGATTTGGTGGTAGACTTCTTGGGCTTTCCAAGGTTGGGATTAGATCTTGAGTGGGGGATGACATAATCTGATTAGAAATACGTTCTTGCTCTAGCTGATCTACATATTGGTGAATTTTCTGAAAACAACATATATATCAGGAACTTTGTTTATTGAATATCTAGGTAGCTATATGTGGCAGTCATCGCACAACGATCGAAGCTAGTCAGACTACACGCCTTTTACAGTCTATCGTAACAGCTATGTTACCACGAGGTCACTAAGAAGGCTCATCTGTCCCTGGTGTAATTGGGCCGCCCCAAAGCCTCGTCGCGGGTTTGATGGCTTTATTTTTATTTTTTTAAAGCAGGGATGTCGAGCGCTAGTTAGGATTTGATCAAAACGAAAGATGGTGTCTCTCAATGCGTGATGAATAGTATTCCAGGGAGTAGAGTGAACATCTACGTACGGTCAGGGTTTCTCTTATCCACATCGACAGTCACTTGCTTATGATGAAAGAGGGAAAAGATTCTTCTGGTATTTGACGTGCATGTATTTAAGCAAACTGCAATTTGTTCAACTCAGCCTTAGTTTCCTGCACTATCAGAACCACAGCCATTATCATCGGTGTTACTCGACGCTGCGAGCGATCAAGATCTCAAGACACCCGAAGCAAGCATCCCAGCCCACGCCGAACCCATACCAGCCGCAACATCCTCAGCAGTCCTCTGTTGCTCATCCCTCAACCCACGAATATCAATCCCCTCACCTCTCCTCTCCGCTCCCATAGTCTGCGCAGCCTGCACAACCTCTGCGGGAAACGCGCTTGTCGGAACATTGGAGGCCAGCCACAACAACAACCAAACCACTTCCTGCTGAGATTGCTGGAACGCAACATGTAACCCCGTCATCATACCATCGAGAGGATCCTGGTACCGAAGAAGCTCCGCTGGTGACATGTCGTCCTCGTCGCGATCGTCTTCGATAGCTGATAGTAATTCAACGATGCCTGCAACGTCTCCTTCGGTACACATCGTCATGTATGCTCGAGCTGGTCTTGCAGCGGGATTAGCGTCTAGGTACGCTTCCTCATTTATGAGTGGGAGAATGTCGAGGTTTTCTTGAATCCCGCCTTCGTTGTGGTAGCGGGTTAATACCTGAGGTTGTTGTGATGAGGTGGATACCACAGATGTATGACAAGTTGGACACTCGAGTTTTGTAGATATCGAAGGTGATTCGTCTAGGAGACATTGCCTGTGAAAGAATTAGCTCAGAAATGTATAGTAGACAACTTTAGTAGCAATCGATCAATAGTCTCCCTCATTGTTCCAGATCCGTTAGCAGACCGCCACCAGTCAAGGCACCCTTGATATCTGTGACACCCACATCTTCTCGCGAGCGCTTGTCTGTCCATATCTCCAATTGAGGAGTACTTCTAAATGGCACAAAATTGACCAAATGATAAACACGTGACTGAAAATATACTCCCCCAAGCTAGGTACTTAGTAGGTAATCTTTACCAGTGATGGCAATTTGACCCTTTGTAGAGCTTGGTAGCTTTATAATATTGGTGCAAACTCAGAAGCAAAAGGGAAAAGTAGTAATTACCAGTGAAAACGACAGTTGCATTGTAGCATGAGGTCATCGGGAGCCGATTGAGGTGTGCCAACCGAAGAAGATGTTGCCTCATCAAAGTCTTCAGCCTCAAGCTCGATCGTCAGATCTTGAGAGCAGATTTTGCAGGTGGCCATTGTGATCCAATTAGCGAGATATTGATATGTTGTGGATGGTCGTGGATGGAAATAGTGTGACGGCTTCACGAATATATTTTCGGCTAAGATAAAATTTCTTTGCAAGGTTGTCCTATGACCACAACCATGTGCTGCCTCAAAGCTACGGGCAGACAGGGCATCACCACGTATCATGACCATGACTTACTAGGTTTGTCACCAAACACTAATAGGGTCATGATTAATATCAAATGCTGACTTGTAGCAACTGTTGTCTTCATTCACTATTACTCGTTCCAATATCGGGATATAATGGACGAGTATCTAAAGCTGAAGCAAACGAGATTGCTCTCCGCTGTCCGAGTGAGTCCTGACACTCAAAGTAAATGCCATTCATGCAAGACTCAAAGAAGACAGCGTGAATCGAAAAGGCCGAAACTTCCATCTCGAACCGTAATATTAGAGTTCTCAAGCAGCCTGTTCGTTTTCCATAGCAAGATTGGCACCAACAGAATTACAAAAATAGTGATCATTTGAGAAAGTCGAAGCTGCGAGGCAGGACCTCTCGTCCCTGTGCCGTTAATGATGACCCCTGTACTCTATTGTTTAATTTGTTGGATATACTTAGTATGCGAAGCTGTAGCTACCAGTGGGCCGGGCTTCCCATCAACCAACTTGGAAATCCGAATGGTAGTAAAGGCCATTGACCTCCCGACCTTGTTCGCGGTGGCCTCGATCTCAATGGTGTCCTCAATCTGGGCAGTCCCGATATATGTAACATGAATATCCACGCTGGCTCCTGATTTCTCGAAGCCGTGTGTCGCAATTGCTAGTCCCCCACTCCAATCTACGACAGTTGCTGAGACGGCGCCGTGTATTGTTCCTCTAATCCAGTTCAGAGCACACTTCCAGTCGGGCTACAGGCAGCAAGCGTACTCACCTTGAATTGACATGGTTCGGACCCAATACCAGGCGTGCTGTAATGGTACCTTTGTCGGCGGCAACGATCTCTATATCTGAGAGCAGGAAATCGTAAATGGGGCTATTCCCTTGCATTCGTTCCCAGACGGCTTTGACATGCTCGAGTTCGGTCTTGGTCGTAACAGTAGCCATGGCGGCGATGGCGTGGGGATGGCGATAGCGACAGCTAACTTTGAATTCTCGGAATGCGAGTGCGGCGGCGACTACTTGTACGCCAGGTGAATGGCTAAAGCTGGAGCTCGCAAACAGTTGGTGGTTTGCAGGGGCAGGTGAAGGATTACCCAGTGACGTAGGCGTGGACGAAAGTCGAGGCTCCAAGCTTGTCGTCGTCAGCTGGCTATGGGCAACCTGGAAACGAGTACAGTATTGCTATTTTGCAGTATTGCTATTTTGCAGTATTGTTATTTTGCAGTATTGCTATTTTGCTTTATTGCCTTAGCAATAAGGTAGTGGGTAATGGGGAGATGGAGACTCTTGTTCGCTGCGCTCTAGAATAAAATTGAGGTTGAGGTTTACTGTATGTACTCGGTATTTCGTATTACTTCGTATTACTTCGTATTACTTCGGCGGGTCGGGTGCTGGCCTCTGACGCAACGCCAGACCAGGCTTCCACGCGTTTGGCGGCGGGGTGGTTGCAGTACCTCGAGTACGTACTCCGTAGAAGTACTACTGCCTACACGCCTGCCCTGTGATAGAGCCCCTCCCCTTCCCATTTATTCTTGCCCCTGCCCCTGCCCCTCCTACAGTAATGTAATCCTTTTGCTTGCAATTGTGAAGCATCTCACCCTTTTGCAGTATCGCCTGCAGTATTCTTATTCCGCGAAGCTTCACGTCGCAGACCTCCACAGCCCTTGCAATTTCGTGCTTCTTCCTCTTCCAGCCCATTTCCTCTGACGACCAGCGAGTAGACACCAAGCGCATTGATACATACACTGACGCCCTTCCCAACCCCGCCATCGACCCGCCCTACTCTTCCCCTTCCCGGCGACAGCGGATTTGACAAAGGCAGAGAATATTCAACACCACCACAATCCGGCCCAAGCCGAAATCTTCGAATTGCGATCGCGTAGTTCGCTCTTCTCTCAGCCTGCCAAAATGAATGTCATAAAGCTCGTACGGTGAGTCCAGAAACGATTTCCCTCCTCTCCCTCTACCTCCACATCCTTCTCTCGGCTCCTGCTGACAACAATCTCCTACTCGTACAGGAAATATCCTCAATTCCAGCAAGACGAGATATTTGGCCTACAAGATGCCTTCCGTAAGCTCGACGTCGATGACAAGGGTTACATCGATGAAGCCACGGCAATAAAGGCAACCCAGACCAGCGAGAGACAACCATACGATGTGGTGAGGCAGGCCTTGAAAGAAGTGGAACTGGATTCTTCGAGAAGGGTAGAGTTGGACGACTATGTTGGGGTGATTCTTTCTGCTCGATTCGTCTCACAGCTAGAGGCTAACCTGAGATTCATAGTTGGTATCGAAGCTCCGCGATTCGTCTCCTGCTCAGCAGCGCATGAGCACAGGACCAACCACCCCAGGCCGCTCAGGAGTAGTATCCCAACAGACCGGCGGTGGGCATGCTTCCAAGGGAAGTGTTAGTGGGCGTATTCAGGTCCAAGGCTCTTCTGCAAACGTTACCCACACCATCAACGAGGACGAGCGAACCGAGTTTACGCGCCACATCAATGCGGTATTGGCCGGTGATGCCGATATTGGCTCCAGACTGCCATTCCCAACAGACACTTTTGAGATGTTCGACGAATGTAAAGATGGGCTTGTCTTGGCAAAATTAATCAATGACAGCGTGCCCGACACAATTGACGAGCGTGTTTTGAACCGGGTGGGCCGAAAGATCAAGACGCTCAACGCATTTCATATGACGGAGAACAACAACATTGTTATTGAATCTGCCAAGGGTATTGGATGTTCGGTTGTGAACATTGGAAGCGGCGATATCATCGAAGTTCGGGAGCATCTGATTTTGGGTTTGATTTGGCAGGTAATTCGCCGAGGTCTCCTTGGAAAGATTGACATCAAATTACATCCCGAGCTGTACAGACTTTTGGACGAGGACGAGACTCTCGAACAATTTCTGAGACTTCCCCCCGAGCAGATTCTGCTGAGATGGGTCAATTACCACTTGAAAGCAGCTAATTGGCCGAGAAGGTATGGCACTGCATCTTGTTTAGTCTGAATGACTTTCTGATTTTGATAGGGTTGCGAACTTCTCAACCGACGTCAAGGATGCCGAGAATTACACAGTCCTACTTGCCCAAATTGCTCCAGATGTATGCGATCGTGGACCACTACAAACACGCGATCTCCACCAGCGAGCCGAGCAGGTATTGCAAAACGCCGATGCGTTGGGGTGCAGAAAGTTCCTTACCCCGTCGTCCCTCGTTGCAGGGAACCCAAAGCTCAATCTTGCTTTCGTTGCAAACTTGTTCAATACCCACCCAGCGTTAGATCCCATCACCGAGGAGGAGAAGTTACAAGTCGACGATTTCGATGCCGAGGGAGAGCGAGAGGCACGAGTATTCACACTATGGCTCAATAGTTTGGATGTCCAACCCACGGTCAACTCTCTTTACGATGATCTTCAAGATGGAACTATTCTTCTACAAGCTTATGATAAGGTCATCAAGGGCTCTGTAAATTGGCGTCACGTTAACAAGGTTCCTACGAACGGCAATGAAATGTCGAGGTTCAAGGCAGTCGAGAACACCAATTATGCCATCGAGCTTGGAAAGCAGAATCGATTTTCGCTCGTTGGTGTCCAGGGCGCAGATATTACTGATGGACAACGGACCTTGACTCTCGGTTTGGTCTGGCAACTAATGCGCAAAGACATCTCAGAAACGCTATCCGCTTTAGCCCAGCGACTAGGAAAGCGCGAAATCTCCGACTCAGAAATGGTCAAATGGGCCAACGACATGACTCGCAAAGGAGGCAAGAATTCCTCCATTCGTTCATTCAAGGATCAATCAATTGGGACCGGAATTTACCTATTGGATGTGTTGAGCGGGATGAAGAGCAGCTACGTTGATTATGATCTGGTCACACCCGGTAGAACAGATGACGATGCGTATATGAATGCCAAGCTCAGCATTAGTATCGCGCGAAAGATGGGTGCTACAATTTGGTTGGTACCGGAAGATATCTGCCAAGTGAGAAGCCGCTTAGTCACAACTTTCATTGGTAAAAGATCTCTTCCTAAGTTGACTAAATAAATGGTATGCTAATTTTCCTGATAGGTTCTCTAATGGCAACACATGAGAAAATGCAGTGATGGCAGAGGAACGAGGCTGTGCGAATAGCAAGTTAGAATTTCTGGCATGGTTTTTTAGGTGATGGAAAAAGAAAGTTATTACTCTCAGAGCGGTCTGAGACAGACAAATTATCAATATAAAGAAAGTCCTACTTGAAAATCATTCTTTGAGATATGTCTCTATTATGGCCAGTCCAGCCAATTCAGGACATGAAAGAGTTTGTAGGCCTAACGCATGCAGGATCTATAAGTCTATTTACCCGCCCCATGATGCGGTAACAAGAGTCATTTCCTGGTATTGGAAGTAGTTAGAAGAAGTAGAGACAGACACAAATTTCACGTGAGGCGCCACAGAACAATCAGGTCTCTGAGATGTCTATAACCTGCATTTAGCAGTAATCTACTATCTCTTACTTTACATCTGCACATTCTCCCCCGCCTTCAACAGTGATCTCAATATACATCTCCTAACAAATCTCCTAACAGGTCCCCCTTTCGGCGCGTATAAGAATAAACCATCCCTCGCGTAGTATAACAAGATGGAGAAAAAAAAGCAAAACTTTCTTCTAATATCTTTACCGCGCCGGTTGCCCGCTATACAAATGCAAGCAAGCCTTGGATATCATGTCGAAAAAACACTAAAACTGCAACAACAGACAGACCAACAATATTGATAACTCAGATAGGAGCTTTTGTCTTGCTCTTCTGAGTGATAATGGTGTGTGGGTGTGTGGTGACCGCAGAAGCAAGCGAAAGGGAGGAAAAACAACTTGTCGATGTACTCGACCAAAATATGCGCCGCCAAACCAGTGTCATTCATGATGTCATCTTTCATCCCAATAGCTTTAGATATGCGCCATAAGTGGTACCCAAAATATAGCTGTAAAAGGTCGTGTACATGAGGAAGGGGTCAGACAAGGACCCACTCGCTCCCCCTTTTGATAAATTTGTCCAATAATAGTCCGATGTCCGCAAGAACGAATCGACAGACGTAGAAGCCGAAGAACTCGGCAGCGTGGCGAGTGCAAAGCTCGAGACCGACTTGGGTCTTGTCGGCGTGTCGAAGTCCAGGATCTTCGACTTGGCGAGCAATTTGATCTGTAATCTTGTTAGTTGTGAGAACCCGAAGATTGAGGGTTAGGGGAGACTGACCAATTGTCTGAGCTGCGTCAAAGAGCCGCGCTAGTGAACTCATATATTGTGCATTTGGTCCAGAGAAATGCACTTCACTTAGATCCCGCTTGGCGAAGCGAGTTTTGGAGAGTGCCGTTGAGCTCATTGGTAAAGTTCCCATGGTCAAGCCCTCCTTGGGCAACTCGGGCGGTGGCGCTTTGCTCGAATAAGCATTCGAGAGAGCAACGCCGGAATTCTTTGATCTCAGTCGCCGCCACGAGAAAGACGACGATTTGCTAGAAGTGCTACCGACTTTGGAAGCCAACGTGGCGGAATCAGTATCGCCTCCAGTAAATGGATCTTTGAATATTCCTGCTGATGTCTGCACGCCAACTTCGTTGCCTAATTTCTTTGCGAGTGTAGCTTGGACTTGTTCTAGAACGCCCTCCAATGCTTGCATTTCCTCTAAAACAGCATCTGCATCGAATGTGTCCACCCGGGCTAATTTCATAAGAGCTGCCGTCAAGAAGTCACAATTGGCAATTTTGTCTTCTACGTTCTTGATCTTAACCCCTTTGACTTTCCACACATCGCGTGGCACAAAAAGCTTGGTAGAGAGATATCCCCCACGAGGATGCGCAATAGTCTGATACAGCGCCCGCATAAGCCAGAAAGGGCGCAGAAGGAATTCGTTCGGACAAGGTTCCAGTGGAATTGGCGCATCTGCGCTTAATGGATTAGGCGAACCAGGGCTATCTGGGGAATGAATATCACTGCTGAAAAGGTACAACCCTCCCGCAGGAGCGTTCATCTTGTTAGTGAAAGCGGCTGTAATGGGAGTTGGTAGTGTTGGCATTGTAGGTACTCTGCCGTTGTCCCTAGAGGTGATTTGCGAGCTTCCTGGTGTAACAGGCGAGACTTCTGATCCATCATCAAATCCTGATACTGACAAATTCCTGCTTTTCATAGTCTTCAAACTTGCAGAAGAAAAGGTTTTCCGTAAGCCGCCCTTTGAAGGCGCTCGACCTGGAGACCCAGATCTAGGTAAGCCATTTTGATCAATTTCATCTGCGATAGGGGTAGGAGGAGAAATGAGCTCCGAAGGGCCAAGGCTAGGGTATGGGGATGAAGTTTGCCGGTTAGAAATCGTCAGAGGAGGTCGGCTCGATGTCAATGGTTGCTTCGGCGGTAAGCCTGCTGTCTTTGGGTGGACAAGTGCAGCAGCTGTACCTTCCGGAATTCTTGGAGGTGGCATCGCGGGAGGTTGCGATATCGAGTCTGTATGAGGTCCGCTTGACATGCCCGTGGTCTCGATTTTCAGCTGCTTTGGATTTTGCCCCGAAAATCGTCTACTACGAACGCCAAGAGCAGCCGGATTCAGAGATTGTTGGCCCGCTGCGTTTGGAGGAGGCGGAGGAAGTGCTTGCGCTGGAGGCGGATGCGCGGCTTTCATTTGGAGACTTGGTATCTGGGGAATAAAGGAAGTTTCGGTCACTGTTGACAACATTGTCCCAGCGGTGGTCGGATTTGACCCAATGGAACTGTTCCATCCAGAGGTTCGCCCTGAAAATCCGCTCGAATCCGATTCACGTTCTCGAGGCAGGGCAGACTTAGACTGCAGACCGAATTCGAAGTCGTCCATCACGTACTCTCGAGTCATTTCTTCTAACATTCTTTCCTCTTCGTCGGACTCGTTGCCGTAGTCATGGCCGCGATTGTCTTGGGGTTCTCGATCTAGTAGACGTTTGCGTTCTCGCTCGCGAACACCCCGAATGGCGGCTTCCCTCTCGTTTTGACGAACTCTCTCCTTCGCTAACTCGACCTTCCGTCGAACGGTTGCGACTATCGCATCATCATCCTCCTCCTCCTTTTCGAGATCATCGTCGTAGTCGTATCGGTGTCCCCCCTCCGTTGGTTCAAACCCATCGTCATAAGCTGCTTCAACAGCTGCATCGAGGGCTGCGTCAAACTCTGCCTCCGTTGCTCCACTTGCTGCACGTATCCGCTTCCTTCGTACGCCCATCGAAGAGGTCCTTGAGTGAACTGAGGACGATGCAGAACCACCAGACTCGTCAATCGTGTCTAACCAGGACATGGACTCGTTACTTGGGGCTCTGGTATGCCCCTTTGGAGCGGCGCTCAAGGAATTCGTTGCTTTGTATAGGTCAGATGGTGGCTGGACTCGCGAGTTGTTTGGGGAGCCATGGGTCATTGGCGATAATGGCCTTCGTGGCGAGAGCGGCGGTGGCATATATATATTATCCATAGGCGGAGGAAGTTCAATGTTCATGTCTTTCACTCTTTCCCTTATAGGCGACTTTGACTGAGATCGCTCGATGGTGGGGTCCCCACCGAGATTGC
Source organism: Chaetoscypha palmicola (assembly GCA_003988945.1). Lineage (NCBI taxonomy): Eukaryota > Fungi > Ascomycota > Leotiomycetes > Helotiales > Helotiaceae > Chaetoscypha > Chaetoscypha palmicola. Next base: position 5,127 of record QYAH01000166.1, on the reverse strand, counting down.
CACTGTATTGCATAGACTCTAAGGCTGATGGCATCAACGATTCTCTCCTAATTGGTAATTGTGAGGTTGCGATAGATCTAGGTTGCTGAGCGCCAGGAATATAAGATCGATCATTCACAATTCTCGTAGTCGTTGCGGTCTCAATGAAAGTTTCTTCCTCCTCTTCATCTGGGATCATAAACTCATCGCCTCTGTAGCTTTCGCTTTCGGGACGCTGGGGTAATTCTTTGCCATCGTCTTGTGGGTGTGGAGTTATCCTTCGTAATTCACTTATCCGGCTGGTGTATGTATTGCGCTAGAAACATCAGCTAACAGTTCTGTAAAAGCGTACCTTTCATACTCACAATTGCCTCCAGCTTTCGTCGATCCTCGTCCCCGGAGCTGCGGGCCATGACGTGTTGTAGGAGCCCGCAGGCCTCGGAATACGCCTGCATGGCGCCTTCGAAATTTTGCGCATTGTCAAGGAGCACAGCAGTATTTGCCTTCTGAAGGGCCTTGGAGAGCATGGCTTTCTGTGAAGTCCCCTTTGAATTCCTCTTCGATGACTCGTTTGTGCTACCACTGCTCTTTCCAGCCTGCGAGCGTTGACGTGAATGGCCTCTTGACCTGCGCCGCTCCTCATGCGCTGTCAAGGGCCTGTAATGTTCGCCGTCCGGGTCAGCGGATTCTGTGTTTGCTGCAAAAGCTCGAGGGGTTGAATCTTCCCACGCTCGACCAAAATAATCTGGAACCGTGGTGCGAACCGCGGCTGACAATATTCCGGCAGTTGAAAGAGAGGGAGTGCCCGGCTCGTTCAATGGGGACGATTCTTTGCTGACCGATGTTTGTAAATTTGGCAGCGTCACGATGGGCGGTAGTGCCAAAGTATTTCCGAAAGGGCGCGTTGAAGAAGGATTCCGGTATTGCTTCTGTTTTTCAGGAGACGTATTGTCGGCCACACCAAGAAGAAATGTCGTTGAACCGGACACACTCATACGCCGAGTCGAGGCCCTCCTTTGGACGGGCGAATGTGTACTTGCAGCACTGGAAGATGTCGACTTGGACCACCGATTGACATTCGGGTGCCCACTGCCTTGGTGCATGCCACTGAGGCTCGTCGAGCGCCGATGCGCATGCGTCGGTGTGGGGTTGGGCTTGTTTATGTATGCTGCGTCAATTGAGATAGCTACAGGAGGTTGAGGATGAGATGCATCATGAGGGAGGGTTGCATGCAAGGGCACCGATCGGCCACGACCACGACCACGATCTCTGGGCTGCGACGACGACGGCGGCGCACCTGGTCGCGCTTGATGGGGGGCAAAGACGGCGTGGCTGGACGAGGATGAGGACGATGGAGATTGGGACTCGAGGTGGTGCGAGAGAGGTTGAGTCTGGAATCGCGATTGGGGTAGGGAGGGACGTCGGTATTGCTGTGGTTGTGGTTGTGGTTGCGGAGGTGGATGTGGATGGGGATGTGGATGCGGATGCAACTGTTGAAGATGAAATGGGAGGGAGCTCTCGGTGGAGACCATGGTCGAAAAGTACGTGAGCGAGTACTGGACTGTACTTATGGAGTAGGTAGGGTACAGTAGCTCGAGGGTAGGTACTGTATGGAGCGATTTCCGGCAGCGCGAGCCCCTGACCGTGGCAGCTGGTGTTGCGTAGAGTGGGAGAGTCCAGTGGGAGAGTGTCGCGGCCGCACTTCAATGTTAGTCCGGTGTACTACCTGCTAAGTATGCGAGACCACGACTATACAAATGGACCTCCAGCGAGATTTCCAACATGTACCTAAGTACCAATGACCGACTTACTCAAGTAAGTATTCACCTACTGAATCCGTTGGTTGGCAAGTGGCAAGTGGCAGATGGCAGGTCCTGTAGCAGGCGCCCCGGTCCCTGGCACCCCAACACCGTCCGGACTACGTCTTGCGATATAGTATCGCTCTGCGATGGCAGCGTCTGCAGTTTTAATCTGTCGATAGCTCTATAGTATGGAGTGGTCCGCCCCTTTTCCAGACCCTTTCCAGATATAGGTGACGATTGTACTGTACTCCGTAGGTGAGCTGCCCTCCAGCTCCTCCTCCTCCTCCTCCTCCTCCCCCAGGCCTGCGGTGTTTCGCGTTTGGCGGAAGGGCGAATCGCAAATGCGCGTGCACTGCGCTCGCAGCGGTATGTGTAACGCCTTCTAGGTACAGTGCGGGTACAGACCGTCAAGGTCGGGAGGATCAATCGCAAGAGACTGCCAATGGAAGAGGATAAGGATGTCGACGGCGATGTCTGCGCATGAACCATCAGTATCGTGCCCGACGTCAAAACTGTCCACCGGTCATGTAACTACGTACCTGGCGAGTCGCGACGATGCCAGTCAGGTAGGAGCCGGAGGATGATGATGTTTCTTCTCGTTGGATTGTCCGTCGTTGTATCTATTCTGTGTCCTACTCCTCTCTCCGGACCCCAGTGCGCTCACTTCCCTCGACTTCTATATTCCTCTATATTCCCGACCCTCCCCTGACGAGCGGTTTCCGCAGTCGCAATGAACCTTTGCGTTTCTCAAGGTAGAGGCAAGGCGAGAAGGCTTAAAGAATGCGAAGATCCGGTCTCCAGCTGTCGATACGCGCGATTGTGCCTGTCGAACTGGCTCGTCTCCGTTGATTCGGGGTCGGTAGTCTCGATTTCGCGACGAGAAGGGTGATGATAGTTGGCAGAGCGTTGACATCAACTACGTGCAGTCGAAAGTGATTCGCGCGCTCATCCTCACATAATCACAGCACGAAATTTGAAAGGTAAACAATGATTGCGTACGGAGGCAGAGAACAGATTCTGTATGATATCACAAAACTGTCCGTACGAATGCACACATCGCCGGACCACGGCCAATAGATGATCGCGGCCACTCTCCTCGTCTGTGCAAAGAGTGCCCAGGTGCGTGTGCACCACGCGTGCAGAACTTGGAAAAGGGGCTCTTCCTTCCTCCCGTCTTTGCGGTCTTCAGAATTTGACTTCCACCATTATTCGACCAGACCAGCACTTAGTACCGGCGGACTAAATCTTAACTTGGAAAACTATCTACTAGATAGAGGTGATGTTTCAGCAACTAAACCCAGATCTCGCTTCCCGAACAGCTGTTAGACCGACTTCAACTCTTCCGTACGCATAGTAAAGAACCTGTTCAGGCTGTTTGCAATTTCGTACTCTTTAATTGCCATAGCGCTTGGACACTTCTGCAGGGTAGAGTCCCGCTCCCATCACTTATTAGTTCGCAAATCTTTGCGGCTTCCTCCTCGAAGACAAACGTCCAGCAGCTAAACCTTTATATTTAGAGTTTAGACTTCAACATACTGTACCTCCCCCTCCGTACGACGTGACACTTTGTCGTTTCGAGAGTTTACTCTCCAAGTACGTTTGGCCTCTATACAGTACTCTATGTTACGATTGCAACGGGATTCGAGTTGTAATCAACCTCGATTTCAACCTGTCAATTGCGGAAACTTGCCTGTCTCGGATTGAGACTCTTGAGAACTCGTTGGCTACGCTGTGGCTGCATCACGATTTAATTTTCAACACAATCACTACCTACCTGCAGAACCTATCACCTTGCTACTAATACCTCTCTATATGAACCAAGGCTGCGAGGAAACTCAAACAAATGTTCTATTTCTTCGATCTTTAGGCGCACTTCGATGTGCTACCGAACGCCTCCATATGCAGGAACCGTGAAAAATCAAGCAAGGTACTGTTCTTCTAGAAACCCCGAGACAGTAGTCCTCCCGAATCCTTCGGACCGTATCCGTTACGATGTGCATTGTGCTTACCACTTGTCAGGATATCCTGACTTGTTATCACATCTATTTTGACCGAATGTTTATAATACTACATAACAGGAATACTGTGGTATTGACAATTCAAAGCAGAATTTTGAGCTTGAATTCTACCTGCAATGATTATATATAAAGAAGTAAACAATCAACCATTAATATTCCCTCCTACGAGCCTGCACGTCCCGAATTCAAAGAAACACAGTCACAGTATGATTACCATATCTATCACAGCACTTCTATGTTTCAACATCCAAGTCACCAGCAAAAGAGCATCGGCAATGAACTCAGCAGAGGTCTCCGAACCACTGGGGAAAGCTCAACTCCATATGGAGTCGAAAGGTAAGGAATGCATCGAACTGCAATGGTTTCAACCTTGGTCCCTGCGACACGGATGTTGATGGAAGGTCTGTATCCGGTTGGAGAAGCGAGTCCCAAGCACCACCCCACGGTGCAGGAGATGTTGCATCATGTGAGCAAGTGTGCAGGTCTGATGGTTTGTCTTATGAGCTTCACGGGTACGCTGATATTAGGAAAACATGACTGTACATCGTGCAAATAAGTTTGGACGATCTCTCCATGGGGAATATGGTGGCTGTATGAGAACCGCACCGAGATCTCGACGTAATGGGTAACGAACGGTGAATCTTGGTGATTCTCATCCTTAGAGTAGAGGCGCGACGCCGATTAATTGGAGCAGGAACTAGAGGCAAAGATAAGTAAAGTCGTGCTAGATTTCCACATTGGAATTGATCCAGAGCGATCGCGCTCCGGGCAAGATTTTCTTAATACTCCGGACTGTCAGGATTCAGAGTATATCGCCGAGCCTGAGACATATACATAAGTGAGTGTGTAATATCTAGTGTAGGGAAGGCTCAGGAGATAGGGCACAATAGAGGTGTTTATGTCACCCGGTATTTTCGCGAGTACCGAGTCCGGATGGTGGCGCTAGCACTTACTAACTTATTTTTGATGTCCATCATATGGGTTGAGGCTCGCGATTACAGCAGAATGCTTATGTTTCGTTTTCTTAGACTGTATCCGTCTGTAAGGTGATCGGCCGAGGAATGTGAAAAGGCGCTGTGATCCCCCGGGGGGGATACAACAAGTCGAAGAGTATCGCTAAGCTTTAGGTGTAGTCTTTACCTATCGCGATCAGATACTACTAAGATAGAATTATATCTTCCTAGGGACGTGGTTCCTTTACTAGAATCGCGTCCTTCTATATAAGCTTGACACGTTAACGTCGTAATAGTATAGGGTACTAGTAATTATTAGGATAGCCCTTATAGGCTAAAAGAGACTTTCCCTATATAATAAAGTAAAAGGTTAAG
>QYAH01000165.1:0-47972 GCA_003988945.1 Chaetoscypha palmicola | reverse complement strand
GGTGTTCATCAACACCATATGGTAGTCGCGATTCCATGGTATTGACGAATACCATATGGTGTTCACGAACACCATGGATTCATGACTACCACGGAACAGGTGCGAGTTAATGGATGCCAACAGAAGGTCACAAATTCTTCCGATCAGTGTTTGTGACTTCACAATGAATAACATATTGTGTTGCAAAACTCTTGGGGCACATTACGTTAGGAATTTCGCTGCGAGCCGAACTAAGCTGCCATGTAGTAGCAGAAGCACCGGAGGACTGCTAAAATGATTCAGTATATGATCTTGCGGTCTGTGTTGAGCTGATACCACTACTGAGTTGAGGAAATGGTGGCTCCGTGTGTTTAGTTCATTACCTACTTGACTCCTAAGCATACTTGATCTCCCGGAAAAAGTGACGAGTGGCATGGTGCAACAACGTGGATTCCGAAATAAAGCTTCCGACATGTGCATATGGCGTTCTGAGATACATTATATTTCACGAATCCACAGTTTCGCTACCATCATCCCACCGTAACAAGAATCCAGCTACTTCCTGTACGAGGTCCTAATCGTGATCTTCAGCGTATGGCCAACTTTTCCACAACCATCGATTTCCTGAGCGTAAAATTCGAGTCCAGGCTTCCAAAAGAACTCCCGAATGCTCCCAGCAGTATAGTTGTTAAGTGAGCTATTAAGTCGATACCAAGTCTCTCCTTCATCGTTGCTACCATAAGTTAGGAACTTTCGTGTTCCACCAATTGCATTCGGGCGGTGCGTGAGAATAACATCGACCGTGGCGATAGTATTATTTATATCACTGTATTCACACGTATTATAAACCCTGTCGTGGAGTGCGGCGGCGAGGAAAGCCTCGTGTTCTCGAGGCGCACTTCCTTGGTCGAAATCACAAGCGTTTTCGAGGATATTGGGACAGCAGTTCCAGTGCTCTTTCATGATAGATGCTAACGGAGGGGGTGCGGCAGCCATTGCTGAGTTGTATCAAAGGTGAAACTTGATACTCGGAGCAGCAGTGAGGTAGCAGCTATCCTTGGTGCGAGGGTAGGTGAGTTTTTAATGACTCTAGCTACTGGCGTAAAGTGATCTTTGCTAACCCCCGAGCAAACGCTGACGCTAATAATGCAGTAATTTCAAGTACCAATCATTAGGAATACGTTCATTGTTCAGTTTTCCTCCTGATTTGGAAACTTCGTCTTGTGCCAATCAGGTTGACATGACAAGCGGAATGTCAAAAATACGGAACGCAGAACAGCATGCGCTGTTTTCATTCGGGTCATCCCCATCCAAATCCTGGCGAGGGGACGATTGCGAGATGATTCACAAACACACTGACGAGTACCAGAAGATCGGCTCGAAATGCTTTTGTCGTGAATATCCGAGAATAGAGCTGTGAGTGAGGTGTTTTTGTATGGCTTGTGTCGTATAAGTATGGAGAGGTTTTCCTCACCGGTCCAATCCTCCAGCGACTCAACATATTACTATACCACGCCAGTAGATTCCTAGGCACCACAGCACCATCGACAGATTCCAAAGCTCGGCCGCATTCGTTTCAATCGCTCAAAGATGTACGTTCCCAAGATCAAACCAGCTACACCCATCTTCTGCTGCTCTTCCGCAGTACCAAGCCACACATCACAGAACAACAAACCACATAACGATCCCAACCGTGCAATACACGATGCAATATTCCGCTCATTTCTCCAGTTTGCAACTCGACGACAGCGTCAAACAAATTTGATATCGCGTATAAGGGGCAAGGACTCGAAATCACATGTCCCAGAACCACGCAGCGGTCCTCCAACCCTTAAGCCGTGGATCGCTGGACCAGTTCTTACCCCCGAGGCACTGGCCAACAATCCATGTACTCCAGAAACTCCTTATGTCATTCATCTCACGTCCCGTTTTGACTTTGGTCCAGTATATTCACACCGTTACTTCGCATGCCCGAACAACTTACAGGATGACTGGATGGAGATCTCACATATCCAGTGGTTCGCTGAAGGAACACCATTCAACATGGACACCGACAGATGGGATCTGAAGTGTTCAGAAGACGAGACCTTCTTCCGCATGAACTTGCGCCCAAATTTAAACAAACGTGAGGTAGTCATTGGAGAATGGCCCAAGGACGACGAGTGTGAAAGCAACAATGCTGATGGCGAGGGGCTCGGAGTGTAGGGACAGAGGTTAGCGAGGGATCATTGCGTAGCATTAGATCGTTGCATTTGAAGGTATTTGGGATATAGTTCTTTTTAATGGGATAGCGGTTGGAACCCACGGACGATTTGGGGTGCTATCATTCCCGAGTCCCTGAGGTTGGCCGGACTATAGATGAGCAGATGCGCAGGAGATTTCGTAACTGTTTGAAGGTTGTCATTCCCGTGGTTGAGAACAGTCGAACGCGGCCATAGACCAAATATAGCGCTTCCCCAGTCATTGAGATTCAGGGTACTATCACATTAGAACACCGTCAGGCAATGGCAAATGGAAACGTGCTTCCCGAACCCAGTATCCTGAATGTTTATGTGGCGAACAAATGGTCTCTCGAGGACCACAACTTTCCTCAACACATCGCCAGAAGAGCTTGTAAGGCTCCTTGTTGGGGCCATGGCAACCTTCCCGCATGACAACAGGGTTCATAGCTTCAATAGCATCGCAGAATACAGTATTCGTGACAGCTAACGTGTAGCTCTGTAACTGAGAACCGAAACTACTGACAAGTTGGTCGGAAAGGTCGAGTAGTGTCTGTACATTGGGAAGCGAAGCTTGATTGACACCAGGTTGGCTGGCCAAACCTTTCAAGAAGAAGTTGCGATGGATGCATCGTATCCAAATAATAAGACTTCGAAGACCTGGAAAGATGGATTTATTAATCATGCCAACTAGTTCTAGATAAGTCTGCCAGACGCCTAGTATTCCCGTTGTTGAGCGGTCGTATTCTGGGAGCCAGAAGAATTCCATCGAGGTCATATTCTCCAGAATATGTGGCCGCAGTAACCTCGCGATATTCATGGTGATAAACACACTTTGGATTTGAAAGGTATTGGTTGCACAAATAACCTCAATTGCTTCTGAGTATCTGTGGTAAATTTAGTCCTTTCCCGGCAAAACAAATGTGCTATGATATCCTAGAAGAACGATACGGATAATGAATGTCTGAAATCATACCCTTGACGAGATGTCAACAACCACCCCATAGCACCCATACAACCACTACTTGGATTGAGACGATCTTTCACGCTGCAGAATGGGCCACAATCGAATCTGCACACGTCTGCCACCAAGCGCTTCTGGTCATCCTGATTACTCTGGCAAACACGGCTTTGCCATTGCCATGCCTGCGGGTCCGGCGGGCTACACATACATGGTTGCTTGGGAGAGTTGTTGGAAGAGGCGGCCAAAGGGCATGAATGGGGATATTCACGGCCCATATGAATAGTACTATCACCAAAAGCAAACCTGTAGATCTCGCGACGAATCTCCAAAGGTAAGTCCTTGAAGAACGATTTCGTAGAAGAGGGAGAGGCACTCGCTGTCATATTCGTGAGATCTGAAGGGTACAAAGAGACTGACGAAGATGGCTGTCGAGAGTTAGACGTCGATCCTGAACTAGCTAGCGCCTTCATATCTTGTCGCCGCCCAAGTTGATTCCGATACCAATGCCGCCATCGGGAAGTCATTGTATGGAAGCAGAGACAGATTAGCTGCCCGTGAGAACTCGACGATGATTCGGTTAGATGGGCGCAAAGCGATGTATATACTTAAATCCTCCGAACATATACATGATACGATCTTGAAGGCAGATCTCGAGGATATGTCGTTCAACGAAGCATGTATGGTTAGTCAGCATGTAAGCGAGCTTGCTCACACAAAATTATTGTTCTGCCACCAAGGCGGTGACTATTCTCCTTACCACTTGCACCTCCGTAGTGGGCCAACTTAACGCGTCCTTGGTCGCGACTTCCCCTGTCGCGACAACACCAGCAAAGAAGAGCACAAATACATTTTGAGAATTGACACGGAAGCAGCAACCCCTCGTCGCCCACATCGCAAGACAAGCTGCACACCGAATGTATGCCGGCTGGCTCGAAACATCTACCAGCTTTTCCTGCGGCATATCGAGGACTCTTTGCCACTACGAATTGCCGGAAAGTGCTTCGACGGTTTTGTCGATTGACAAACCTCAATGTGCGGAAGCCATACTCTTCGATAGCAGACGCGATGCTCGGCCGGGCTGTCAACAAACAAGCTACGAACCAACCTCCACTTCCGAAATCCGCCCTCGAGAAACAATTGTTCCCTTCAAGTAGTCCCGCGCGAAATGGCAATATCGAGGAAGGATTCAAGAAAAGTCGTCAATCGACACAGTCAATTGGCGGTTTCACTGGATATCGGAACTCGGTGAACCCGTCAAGTTCGAATCCGTCAAAACCATTACGGGCGAGATCTCCAAATGTTAGGGCAGGCATGAGGCAGAAATCAGAGAGCGTTGTGTCCATCAAACAGAGTTCCATATTCAGCAACCCGGAATCCTTCCAGGACACACAGTCTACGAAGCTGTATTCCCAAGATGTTCCTTCCCAAGCGCCGCAACGCCCAGTTTATATTCAATCCACCCCCTTGTTCGACGAGAACGATTTCGACGACGACGTAGACCTGGATATGGAATTTGAGCAGCCCGCCACCGCTCCCATGGCTGCCCCTCCTAGGCCAACGAAGACCACGACACCAGCATCTCCCTACAATCTACCTCAAGCTTCTCGCTCTACATCCCGACCACAACACACAACAGCCCCTGCGCCGTCAAGCAGCGCCGTGACGTGGGAATCGTCATCACCATCGCATAAGAAGACACCGCCCGGTGGAAAAAGACAATTTATTGAAGCTGGAATCTCTGTCTTGCCTACTACTGAAGTTGACCTTAACCCTCGTCCATCTAAGCGTAGAACACTACCCTGGGTGGTAGAAAGGGAGGCAATTGGTTCAAGCGTGGGACGAGATGGAGATGAGCTGGAGAATCCAGAATACCCGAATTCATCGCCACCAATTGTGTGCATGCATTGTAACGGCAGCCATCCTTCAAAGAAGTGTTCTAAGCCTGGAAAGTGGAATTACACCCCGAAGGAAAAGAGTATGCCCTGGAACAACACCGGCAGCGCAATCCGAGAAGAGAAAAAGAAGTTCAAAGAGAAACAGAAGGCCTCGAGAAAGATAGATGGTGCCCAATCCGCCTTGGACGAACATCATCGCACCGTCAAAAAAATGGCACCAATCAGTCTCAGTGAAGAACAACTTCGGGTCCAAGATCTGGTTATCAATCAATCGAAAAGTGTGTTTTTCACTGGTTCGGCTGGTACTGGTAAATCCGTTCTCATGAGATCCATTATAGCAGAACTTCGCAAGAAATTCAGGAGGGAACCAGATCGTATTGCTGTAACAGCGTCAACTGGTCTAGCGGCATGTAATATCGGTGGAGTCACCCTTCATAGCTTTGGTGGCATTGGGCTCGGCAAGGAAGATATTCCTGCTCTTGTGAAGAAGATCAAACGGAATCCAAAAGCTAAGAATAGGTGGATCAAAACCAAGATTCTTGTTATTGATGAAATATCTATGGTCGATGGAGATTTGTTTGACAAGCTGGAAGGAATTGCGAGAGCCATGCGCAATAACGGGCGTCCATTTGGCGGAATCCAGCTTGTGATCACTGGCGACTTCTTCCAGTTGCCCCCTGTCCCCGATTCTGATAACAAAGCGAGGGGAGTCAAATTCGCATTTGATGCTGGCACTTGGTCAACTGCGATTCATCACACTATTGGTTTGACTGAGGTTTTCCGACAACGGGATCCAGGTATGCTTACCCCCGGAATATCTTTGTGAGTCGCGTGAAATGACTTTTTGCAGTGTTTGCGAATATGCTCAATGAAATGCGCCTGGGCAAAATTACGGATGAAACTGTTGCAGCTTTCCGCAAGCTCAACAGGAAAACCACTTTCGAAGACAAATTGGAAGCTACCGAATTGTAAGAATAGGGTTAATTAAAAGAAATTAGATTACTAATGACTCATCAGATTTCCTATGAGGCACGAGGTCGAGAACGCTAATGCCTTTCGAATGCGATCTTTGGTTGGTAAGAGCTATCGATATGATGCGGTCGACACTGGAACGGTGACCGATCAAACGATGCGCGATAAACTGCTTTCTAACATGATGGCCTCGAAGACAATGGAACTTAAGAAAGGTGCGCAGGTTATGTTAATCAAGAACATGGATGACGGGCTTGTCAATGGATCTCTTGGCAAGATCATTGCATTTATGGACGAATTTACTTTTGATATATACGATAAGAACCCCGAGATGCTGGACGAGAGTGGTAACGCGCCTGAACTAGAAGCGCGCAAATCTTCAGAAAACCCAAGCCTGACAGCAAGATTCGCAAACAGCAAGGACACGAAGCCGAATTCTGGCAGGGAATTTCCTTTGGTGCGGTTTGCCATTGCTGATGGTACCACAAGGGATCTCCTCGTAATGCCGGAGGACTGGAAAATAGAGCTTCCAAGCGGCGAAGTACAAGCCCAACGTACCCAACTACCACTGATCCTTGCGTGGGCCCTATCGATCCACAAAGCTCAAGGTCAGACACTGGAACGGGTCAAGATCGACCTTAAAAGGATTTTCGAAAACGGCCAAGCATATGTTGCACTTAGTCGTGCTGTCAGCCAAGAAGGATTGGAAGTCCACAATTTTGACAAATCCAAGGTCAAGGCTCATCCCCGGGTTGCTTCCTTCTACAATAGTCTCTACAGCGTCAACAAAGCCCTCCAAAACCCAACGGTCTCAACTGTCGCAAGACCGGGCATAAAACCAAAAGCGCCCCCGCGGACAACTCAGATACAATTAGATTTCGCAGACGAGGAGGAAGAGCTGATGGCTGCCTATGGGTGAAATATTGGAACGTTGATATTACATGTATTTTGGAGCGAATGGCGTTTGCATGGCGTTGCTAAGGATTAAATGCTCTCATCTCCAACAGGAGTTGCAGGCTGTTCCCGGAATCATATATTCAGCCGGAGCAAATCGGAGTCGTGTGGTGCATATACACATGCACAATGTCATGAAGTTAGTGTAGCAATTATCAATAAAATTACACTATCATGGCCATAAATTTCATGCGCACGGTCGAGTTGTGAAAATGTCGAGTTTGAATGCGTCCTCCAGCAACTCACAATGCTCACAATGGAACCACATAGATCATGAAAAAGTCATAGGACTATTGAAAACCCGGTCCTACACTATACCTTGACTACGTTGTCTACGTTAGATTTGAGATATAACTTTAAGATGCTTCTTCGGAATGGTCCTGACATGGTCTATTCGCCTAGCTGTGCGAGCTGTGCTATGGCGTGGTTACACAGACAATCGATAGGTGAGTGCAGGGACTTGCTCGGCTGCAGCCAGCATCTCCAGAAAATATATTTGGCGGGAACGCAACTTCGCCCATCCAGCTTCTGGCAAACAGACATCGCACTCCACCACCCTCGATCCATCCCTCTCAGATCGTCTCCTAACCTCCGCGATTATCCTCACTCCATCACTCGTCGGCTGCGACGTCATATTCGTCTGATTACTGCATGAGAAACTTCCCACCGTTTGTGCGACTGGCCACAACCCCCCACCATGTCAAACCAGTTTATAGGTCTGACGATGCTCGTGACATTGAGTGATCCACCAGGAGCTCAATTGAGAGGTATCGTCAGCGGAATTGACCCAGGCAAGAGCTTGACGTTACGAAATGGTATACAGATCCTCTTCTCCCGTGAATGTCTGCGTTGACACCCACTGACCATGAGACTCTCCAGTCACTTGTCCTGCAAATGGAAAATATCTGCCCGAATTTACGATCAAAGCTTCGGAGATCGTTCAGCTGATTGAATCTGTCGACGAGAACGCTCCTTCTCCTACTCGTTCGATACCGGCACCTCTCACGAAAGAAGAAGCACCACCTGCCCCGATTCCACAGAAACCGAAAACTTTTGAAGATCCTGCTATACTGTGTATGGGAAAGAGGCCTGTGCATCCAGGACGAGGATCAACACCCGCACAGTGGAATGGAAGATCAATGGAGAGAACTGATTCTACGAGAACTGCTAGACCCCGCGATGATAGCATTGTCAGCGATATGACCCCCGTGGCAGAGCTGGTACAGCCAATGCAACAATCTAAGTTGGTAGAAGCTACACCAGACATAGAATCACAAATTCTGGAAGAACTTGCAGCAGAGGAGGACATCTCAGAACAGCCAGTCCAGAAGCCCGCGAGGAGAGCTCGGAAAAGGAAGGGTCTAGGGAAGAAGGACGACTTCAAAGAGCCGGACGTTACACCTGCGAGGGAGACCACAAAGTCGAAAGGCTGGAGGCAGACGCCGCTTTTGGAGCCTAATCCATCCTTCCAACCTTTCTCGACTCTCAAGAGACAGAAGCAGAGGGGTCGTGGTGTGGGCGACGAAAATGGATGGGCTACCGAGGATGCGACAGATGTCCAGGATATGGGAGACTTCGACTTTGCAGACAATCTAGCTAAGTTTGACAAACATACAGTCTTCAATCAAATACAAGCCAAAGACAGCGTCGCGGATGAGGACCGATTGGTTTCCCATAACAGAGTCCCCAAAACAAAACCCGGAACAGCTGGTGGAAAGAATCTCCATTATACGGAAAATGTCCTTGAGATTCCCAATGGCGCAGTTCGAACAAAAGGTAGTCCCTGGAAGAGCGAAGCTGGTGACAGCGATCGCGAGGAGCGAGCCAGCCAGCGCGGCAGTGGTAGTGGCAGACATTCCAGGAGAGCGGAAAGAGCAGATAGCAAGCGGAGTCTCAATCGAAAGCCAGTATCAAGAAAAGGCAGTAATATCATACCTGCTGCATCCTCTCGAGCTCTTTCTGTAAGATCCCCTCACCTGCGAGTACGTATTGCAAAATCTAACACGTTGATACAGCAAGCCCCGACACCCTCCACAAAGCCTTCTTTTCATCTCGTACCGTCTGATCGACGTTGTGAGCCAATATCTGCCCTTCAGATGCTGGATCTTGAAAATATCGCAGATCACGAAGTCGGACTTTCGGAGGATATGATGAGTGAGAATGCCGGTCGTGGAATCGCTGAAGTAGCTCTGTCGGCGTTGGGCAGCGGAAGTACAGGTTATGCAAAGGGTAAGGGAAGTCATGTCCCAAACGTCATTATCTTTGCTGGGAACAACAAAAGTGGCATCCGTGCCGTTGCATCTGGTAGGCATCTTCGAAACCACGGTCTAAATGTTGTCGTCTGCGTTCTTGGCTTAGAGCGCGAATCAGAACTATTAGTCGGCTTGCGACGACAGATCAAGGTCTTCCGTGGCTTTGGTGGAAAAGTCATGACCAAAGTCGAACTTCTTGAACACGTGAAAACGCTAGGCACGCCTCTTGAACTCATTATTGACGGCCTCCTTGGTCTCACAATATCTTTTGAGGAATTGAGGACTGGTGAACAAGCCACGGCGTACGAACTCATCGAGTTGGCAAATCGCAGTAAAGCGCCAGTCCTAGCAATCGATGTGCCCACCGGGATTGATCCGACATCCGGCAAAGTCAGTATTATTGACGGCAGGAAACTTTATATCCACGCCAAATACGTTGTTGCAATGGGTGCTCCCAAGAAAGGATTGCTAGAAGCCATGACTCTGGGTGAGGGTGTTGCTGACGAAGACGATGCGTCCCAAGGCAAAGAATGGCTTCTATATGTCGCAGACGTCGGATTCGGACCTGCTATTTGGAAGAAAGCTGGAACCCGAGTCCGGAATGGAGTCGAATTCGAGGGAAGCTGGGTGCTATCGATGCGATTTCAGGGGGTTGCCTAAAAGGTACTGGAATCGCAAAGACAGTACTCCTACGAAGATGCTTGGGAGAATTTCGACTCTACTTGTCCTTATGGCTTGGTGTACTTTAGCATGGCGTCGGGGGCTCGATGGAAATAAATAGGAAAACTCCTTAAGGAGTTACATTGCTATTGCGGGACCCATGGATGGATTGCTGTACACTAGAACTGTACATATACGGCTCTAAAGGCTTGATCAGCGTATGTTGCGCTGAGCTCGATCGATATCTCACGTTAGCCAAACGCAGAAAGTGCATGATTCCTTCTCTTTAACGGCTGATTGAATGAAGCACACTTGTTAGAATTTTCTGGTCTCAGCTCGACCGCAATAGTGTGATAGGTATGGTATAGCCTTGCTATTTGATATTGTCATATTCGCTTTCTTGCCCTAATTATGTATCTAAATCACCTTCGAAGGACCTTAGACCACTACATCTCTAAAGATCTCATCGTATTGTATTGCTTAACATAATGTAGTCCCGCGCAACTTTTAGTGGATTTCATGTCTTTCTATTATTACTCTTTGATACTCGGATTCAGAGGCTGGACTGGTGGGGAATTTGGTGAGCGAGTCGCAAGAAGATATCCTGCTATCTTCTACGTTGTAAAGTGAGGCATTAACGGCGGAGACGTACCCATGAGAAATTTTAGTCTATTTTAACCTTTTGATAACGAGTGCATCCGTTCAAAGGTATTCTTTATATTCCAATCACCTGTTTATCTGAAGACTCTCTCGCGATATGACGACACATCGTTTACTACTTGGAGAGTCACGGGCCTGCTTACTTTTAGGTAGATGTAACTGAATGAAGTGCCGATGATCATGCATTTCTTTGCCTTGCTTCGCAGCGCTACAGGTTAGATATACCGTGAAGTTAAAGCATCATAGATGGGGTGGGGTTTAAGATAGGTAGGTCCCCTATAAAAATCAACGATTCTATATTCTCAAACAAACACTATAATATACATCATCTCCTTCCCAGCCATGCTATTATCTATTCTCCCACCCCGAGATCTCTCTTAATCATCCCATGGATCCCGATGATAAGTTCCACAATAAAGCTGGAGTATAGGCAGTTCCCGAGACTGTGCATTGGGGCACTCCGTCGCGGGGAAGTCCTGGCGTTCGAAGTAGTAGCTGCATGGCTCGACGTGTGAATAGGGCTTGCATTCGCATATACGGCAATTTATATACCAGAAAAGACACATGATAGTTGTGGAGTGGGTGTTTAGGTGGGTTTTAGGGAAAGGGGATAAGGAATAAGAGGAGAAGTAAGGTCTATTTGTTGGTAGAAATGTGATCGGTAAGGATGAGTGGAGTGATTGGAAGGAGTCTTGAATCATTGTTCATTCTCCGTGCGAATAATCCAACTTTGGAAAGTCTTGGCCATAATGGCATTGATACCGCACCCCTCAGAATTACAATATTAACGAAGTATCGATTTTAGCACATCGAACTCATGAAACCAACTCAGATCTCTAAGAAGAATCTAGAAATGAATAAACACAACGAGAGATCGTCAAAACATCCGCTATCCAAATGAATACCGATCCGCTTTGCTGCAATGACGCACTACCAATCGTCTTCAAGCATCTCGTTGAGCTCTCTCTTGGGAGACTGAAGAACTACGTTAAGTAGATTTATGACATGCTATCATAATACTCGAGATTGAACGGAACATTGCCATCCTGTTTACTGAAGATTCCTCTTAAGCAAAGAGCTTGTAAACAAGACAGCAGCTCGTCTGCGTTACGCTCACTAGTCAAACCTAGTCAAACCACTTCGCCCAGGGAGTCTTCTTGAAGAACTCTACATCTTTCTCCCAACCTTTCACGACAAGATTCCTTCCCACCTTAACCACCTCCACGATCTGCTCCTCGCTGCCCCAACCAGGAACCCTCGTTCCCCAGCAAAGCAAGTGATTCCCAACGAAGATGACAGCTGTGAAAGCTACCTCTAGATCAACAGGACCATACCCATCTACGAAAGATTTAACAAGTGATTCTCCTGCATCCAGACCCTTGAAGAGCTTCAACTCGTAAAGCTCAGCGCTCATTTGACCAAGGTCAAACGCTGGGATTGCTAGGCAAGAGAGTTCCCAGTCGCAGATGTAGATTTTTAATGGTTTGTTGGATGGAGGGAAGGGGAGGTTTGGAAGGACGACGCTGGGCAATTTGTTAGTGGCGTCTTTATAATCATGAGAAGGCAGTAGTCATACTTCCCAGTCCATAAATCGCCATGAATAAGCGCGCCATCTTCAGCGTCTAATCGATCCTTGATATCCTTAGCAACAGCCTCAAACACCTCCCTACTCTCCTCCAGAACATCAGGAAAATTAGCAATAGTCGCAACCATCGTCGGATAATTTATCTGATATTTGAGCGCTCTCATCTCCGTACTCTCCTTCATCGTCTTCCGTAACTCATCCTGTTCAGGCGCCGCCCCCCAGACGTGGAAGTTCTTAGCCCATTGACCCAATGCATAGCCAAGGCGTGAGCAATCGGCCTCGGCAAGAGGGTGAGTGAGAGCGTATGTTTTCAGATCTGTTGATAGGGCGAGGTCGGAGTAGATCTGTGTATTAGTGTCGGTGTTAAAGGGGTAGATCTTGGCTGTTTGGATTGTCACATTTGATTCCGTCGTTGGAGGGAGGGTTTCGCAGGCTGTGAGGACTGCGTTTTCGAATTTCTGGGGGTGTTAGATGAATGCTAGTGGAACTGAAAATGGAAAGAGGGATAGCTAAGTGACTTACACATCGCTTGGCTGTTATTTTCGTTCCGGGTGCTGAAGCGACGTAGTTTTCTGTGTGTTTGAGGACTATTGTCTTTGAGCCGTCGGATAGTGGAGTTGTGAGGGTGCCGCGGTATACGAAGTTTGCGTTACCACCTGAGAGCTTCGAGAGAGAAATGCATTCGTATGGGCTACCTTCGAGACTCTTCTGAACTTTCATTTGCGGATCCTCGACGACAACTGTGTCGGCCATGATGAGCAATTATCAGGAACACAGATTAGAGAGTCGTGAGATTTATCGATGATTGGAAGTGGAGGTTGAGCGAGTGGTTGAGTACTGGCAAAGGCCGCAAAGCTAGGGAACGTCTGTCTCAGAATCTAAATATTTGAGATTCTGTGAAGCTTTGTTATGAAATTATGAAGAAAGTGAGCTTCGAATTGGTGAGCTTGGCATTTGCTAATGCGATAATGCGATGGAAATGCAAGTGCGACTCAGAATCTAAAGCCAATTGCCGCATTAGGAATCGGATGTTCTCATAGCGAGCGACCTGAGTCACCCCGAGAATGTTCGGCTGAAATTGGTGGTACAACGCTTGTTATGACGCATATCTCATATATTAAGGTCTGAGAGAAGATAGTATATCTTACACCTGCAGTTGAGCATGTTGAGACATTGACGACCAGGAAGCCGGAGGTGAGTGGTTAGTGGGTCCTTTCCTCCAAGATGGACCAATGGTATGCTAGTGCGAACTATTACTCGGTTCCCGCAGATCAACCTCATCCTTCGAACATCCATTTGTAAGAAGCAACGATACGGAACCGTCAAGCTCTGATACATCAGAAGACATCCGGGAAAACGAGGACTATGTCCTACTTTGATCACATTGCATCCTGGATGTGAGGCTCATCGCACATTGTTGCTCGTTTGGCATTGCCCGCAACCCTCGAATGAACGAGCATATGCCAGGTAATCAGAGAGTGAAGGACTGTTTGATAGGATGCCTACAGGTACAGCAGTGAGATGTAACGAGCTCTAACAGTACCAAAGTTTGACTGACAGGAAGTATAGGCAAACACACCAGATTGTGAAGTAAGAGTCTGATTACATTTAGGGACATCCATCAGATTGAAGACCATGACCCCAAGCGCTCGCCCAAAATTAATGAGCACTACCAGTTACGAAAGACGCACAACTCCATACATGCATAATCCCAACCATAGCCTCTCCTTCCAAAGGTCTTCAACCCATGATAAGAGGGTCACTGTCATGAGGTCTCAACTGAACGGTGGAAGCTACGCGCCCCGATTGCGTATACGACTCCTCCTTGAATACAAGACCAACTTCATTCAACATAGCCCGCACCTTATCGTTTCCGCTTTTATATAGTTCTCCGCTACCGTCTTTGGCACACACGAGCCATGCCTTGTTTATCTCTCCCTCCATCTCCATGTCCTCCTCCAGCGCGTCCTTTATCTTCTTAATGAAAGCTGGACCCGTCGTTGGATCATTGCTCGTTATAGTCGCGATATGAACGTACATTGAGTATATAGTTCCGTCGTTGCTTGCTGGCCACGTCACTGCTAAGACGGTGCATCCCCAAAGGTCCGCAGCCTGGTACACGTCTCCCTTCTTCAGGGAACCTAGTTTGATTTGGTCCATCGCTACGTTTGTGACTGTCATTGTGGCGGCTTTGGAGTATTTGATGATATGTGATTGGAAGTGGCAGTGTTGCAGTTTTTTGGCGACACGAAAGGGGAGTAGGGTAAAGTGACTTTAAAATTTGTATCTGGAGCTTTGGCTATAGTATCCTCACTTGAGAAAGACAACTTCTTGCTTTTATAGGTTCATCTTGGTGTTTGTGGCCTCGGATACTTCGGGAGGCTCTGTCTTGGTGTAAGCTTGGTGTCTTGAAAGATAAACAGGATTTGAAAAGTCATACCCGATCGCAGTCAGACATAGTGGAGATGAGGAGGCAATCGGGCGGCTGATTACAACAAGACACTGACAGAGCGGCTAGGCCTACTTTTCAGCTACATCTCTATTTAAACTGTGAGTATAAACTTGATCGTGGGTCAAGTTCTCACAAACTCGCTAATCAGGACTTTTTGAACCCCTCAGCCGGGTTGTCTTCATTTCTTAATTCAGGAAAGCTATCTGAGTGCCTTCTCAGTTTATCAAATGTAGATACAACAAGTCATAATAGTAATCATAGGCAGTGCGACAACAAAGCGTACGTAAGCACCACAGAATAAACATAAATCAGTACCTAGGTAGTCCGCCAAGAATAGTCCAAAGCCACGAGATAGGCTTTTTCAACCTATGTGATCATTCGTGAGATTTTACGAGGGATGTAAGTTTAAAACAAGTGGTGAGCATAAGCTGTGGAGAAATATTCGGGTATTAGTAAGTTATGTCAGCTATGTAGACGCAAATATTGCATCACTCAATGGAATCAAGATGCTATTTTCGGAGGACAGAAGAAGTCAGCAAGTCTTGGATTAGGTAAGATAAGATGTCATGCTACACAAGATGTTTTGGTCTGGTGAACTGTCATGGACGCTTTTGCCTGATTCGCCGTATCGTTATGTAGAGCTTCGTAGCCCCGATGACTCGCACGTGGCCATAACACCAAGAGGACCACCAATCCACGTCGCACTTCGGCATCCCCAGAGATATTGATCGAAGAAGATACAATTGGCTATCGTCATTGCGCATTGGCAACATAAGGTATATTTACAAGAATGCAAGCCCTCCATATCTCTGATATGAATAATCCTCCCTCCTCAGTGATCACTTAAGTATACTTCGCCAAAGTATCAATATACATCGGGTAAGCCTTTCCATCACTCGGTTGCATGCCGTACATGTAATCTCCCCCCATCCACACATCATTCGCAGCAACCAAAGCATCAAGCATGCCAGTGACAGCGGGTTTGCAATCAGCGTTGGCGCCGCCGGCGTATTCTCCGATGATGCCTTCTTGTTGTTGGCTTTGAGCCAGGCGGTGGCAGCGGCGATGCGTTCGGCGCCGATGGTGGTTGAGACGCAGGTTTCTGAGGTGCCGGAGCCGTCGGAGTCGAGGTATTGGTGCATTTCGTAGACGATTTTGTCGGAGGGGTCGGTGAGACCGACCATTGCGTCGCCATTTCCTCAGGATACCCATGTCCAGGCTCCGGTGTAGGACTGTGTTTGAGTTAGAAGAGGAAGATGGTGATATGGGAAAGAGATACTTACAGTTCCTTCAACGAAGATGTATTGGGTGGTGGCACCAGCGGCACGAACCCCATCAATGCAAGCTTGGTTGAGATCGGCTACGACAGTGTTGGATGGCTCATCGTGGAACTCGTTGTTGCAATCAAAGATCACATTAGCATCGGACTTGAATTCTGTAGCGACATTGGTCCAGAACGTCTTGAAATCGGCTGTCGAGGTGAACACAGTATCGGCGTACCGACCAAAGGCATGTGGCTCAATGATGGCATATCCTCCCTTTCCTGTGACATATGAGACGACTGTCTGAAGACCTGAGAGATATGTGGCATCGAGTGTGGCCGTCATCGTACTTGGTGCGAGACGCTCCATCCTGAATGGGATTCGGAAAGTGTTCATTCCCTTGTCCATGAGGGTGCCAATGGGTTCAGTTGTTGGCCAAGTGTAGTCTGTGCCTAGGAAACCTGGAATGGCAGTGCCAAATTCAGCGCCAAATTCATTGGCACCAAAGAAAGTGAAGTTGCCCGACCCAGATCCTGATGAGCTATCGACTACTGGGGCAGCAGTGGAAGAGGCAACAGGAGATGCAGAGCTGGTGGAATGAGTCGAAGATACGACAGCAGCAGGTACGCTGGTGGAGACGGCATCTACGCTTGAGACCTTCGCTGAAGTTGCAATATCGTCAGCGGAGAGGATGGAGCGCTAGAAGCGATCACAACAGGTGTGGTTGTTGGTTTACTCGAACCAATCACTGGTATTGATGAAGTCAGGGGGAGTTCGGATACGCTAGTGGAGGTGCTATTGATTTCTGGAGCTAGTCCAATTATCAGTATTTTTGCTACACTTCTTATGTAGACTACATACCAGGCTCTTCGGAATCGCACTCGTCGTAGTTATCTCGTTCGGCAATTGGTGCAGCAAAAACAGATGCTGTCAAGCCAGCGGCAAGGAAAGTTTGGAAAAAACGCATAGCGTCAAAAAAGAGTGTAAGAAGAGGAAAAAATGAGTGTGGTACCTAATGGCGATGAGAGAAAAAGAAAGTAGTAGAAAAGAAAGGGGACAGAAGCTTTTAATACATTCCAAAGAGCACAATTCCCAAAAGGCGAGATCAATCAATCTGCAAGCTTGTTTCTCCACTACGATGATTCGTACAGGCCTGATGAGCTTGTTCTCCCACCATGATGACCGAAATCAAAGGGTCAATTCGATAAGCACTGAATCCAGTCAGGAATTTCGATTTCCGACTCTTGGGATTCCAAGAAGGATCAGACGGAAAGTGGTATGGTACAAATCGACAGAAAGCTTGTGCCATGTGGCGATGGGTTGACAAGGTTCCGGAGTTTATGGGAAATGAAAATGGGTATCGCGTTAAATATAGCCAATAGTACTGCATCATGAGAGCAACACTCGAAACAGAAGTGGATATATGATCTCTCGTAGAATTTTGAATAGAGTGTTCTGTGAGCGGTATTGCGGCAGTAAATTGTAAACTTGTATATGTGAAACACGTCAAAAACACTAATTAAACACAACTAACTGGCTTCAAAAGAAGAGCGATGGAGACACGTGGGAATACCATCTAACCCAATCTAACATTCGTACGTTGAAAACGATACCTACTATCTTGATGGATTTCCATAGATGCTCATGAAAAGCGCCAGTGTCGGACTTTATCAGCATGCGAGCAAAGTGAGCGTAGCTCAGGACGCCAAACACTAGGGTCTGTAGCGCGCCAAAGATGAAAGCGCTTGCTCAACAACAGAGTGATTAAGTGAACAACAAGTATGATTTGGACCGAATTGTGACCGGAAAAGCAGTGCAAAAAGGGTGCTTGCAACTGAATATCTGTAATCTGAAAGGACAATTTGACAGCAATGCGAGCCAACAAGAATAGCTCACATATCTTTGATTCTCGAGCTATAGACTCACAAACACAAGAGAATATCTAATAGACGTGGTGTGAATGCCATCGGATGTGATGGTCGTTTGGGCTCGAAGGAGTTGAGTTGTTGTTCCAGGTAACTCCTCGGGCGGCACTCAATTGTATCATTCTCATTGCATGATCTTGTCTTCTCATTCTTGAACGCTGACGGTATTGAAGTTGGATCACAAATTGAAAGCTGTTGCGAAAGTTCCGCTTCTCTTGTATTTCGGACCATGGACCAGAACGCGGACTGTTTCGTACAGTCCTCGTGTCACGAAATTTCAACCGAGAATGTCGGCGGCGGATCATCATGGCCCCGGCTCAAAATACGAACACGATGGCCTCGGCTACCTGCTTACTTAAGCATTCAAGCTCGAGTCACTGTTGGAGTCAAGATGTTTTGCCTGGCTGACATCAGATATAAATGCACCCTCAAGCAGCTCATCCGCTCAATCATCATTACGTACACGAACTCCACAAGTTAATTCTAGGGAAGCAGGATGAAAGATCGTACACATCTAGTGTTTTGGGCGATCGTGGAAGGTGTGACGAAACCATTACTCTTCACACGGCACATAGAATACGCTACATGATACCGGTATGGTGTTAGTGACTTGGGTCGGATGCCTTGTGGCTTTTGGCATCTAGACATATAAAGGTGACCCTTCGCTGCTTCTGACATACTTAAGTAAGTACTATACCTTCACTTCAGTATTAGAGTATCAATCGCACTACCGTACCAAAATGTCAGGCGCTCAAACAATTGACAGCGGTGGAGCTGGAAAGGTCGCCATCATCACTGGATGTGCTTCTGGCGCCGGCCTAGCCACCACTATTCTTTTTGTTTTTTTTTTTTGAGTCAACAATATCAAGTCCTTGGGGTTGACATCAATGCGATGGATTACGCCAACATTGAGGACGAAGTCCAAGAAAGGTTCTACTTCCATCAGGGTAACTTAATGGATGAAGGGTACTCCGAAGAAATCGTTCAGACTTGTATCAAGACCTATGGGTACTGGGTATACCATATGACATACAGATATTATCTAAGCTAACAGATGCCAGCAGTTTTAAGATCGACGTCCTTGCAAACGTGGCTGGTGTTGCGGATGGATTTAGTACCGCCGCTACGCTTACCAACAAGGAGTGGAATCGTGTAATTGTAATGAATTTGACCGCAGCTATGAGGTTGATGCGTGCAGTTTGCCATCGATGACCGATAGCGGCGGTCCAATCATTAACGTCTGCTCTAAAGCCTCCTTGAGTGGTGCTGTAGCTGGAATCGCTTACACGGCTTCGAAACATGGCTTGTTAGGAGACTGCATTCCAATTCCACAACAAAGGGATTCGCTGCAATGCCATCCTACCAGGAGGCATGTTGTCGATAGAACAAATATTTATATAGACCTGACTAATTGTTTCGTGTAGGTATTCAGACCAACATCGCGGCTACCATGGATCTCTCATGTATGGACCAAGTCAGTCTACAAGAATCTTCGTGAGCGTTTCCAAGCCTCTTGATAAGAATTTTACTTACTACATACAGTCCCGTTCATGCTCTGCATGTGACTACAAATGGGACAGCGCCTATTCCGCCGATTGATGTTGCTAACGCAATTTTCTTTCTAACTGGCGAAGGTGCCAGAAATATCAACGGCGTCGCTCTACCTATTGATAGAGCTTGGAGTACGATCTAGTAAACATCTTCCCGACTATCTACTAATTTTCAATCGAAGCATGTAATTTTGCATCTGTAGTTTTCACATGATGCATTCCGAACGGATTCTGCCGACTTCTGCCGACTATCACTGCCGGCTACGCGTCCACGGTAAACTCTCAGCTTCGATGTCTTTGTATCAGTTTTATTATTATTATCCACTTGACTTTCCTTCCTCGAATCATTAATTGTTCAACTTAGTCACACCATATATTTTGTTTTTTGTCTTCTAATAGATAGTTTGCTCTCAGATTCTGTCGCTTTGCTATTTGGTGGTGATTGCGCGAAACAACCTTTTGCGACGGCATGCTCGGATAATCAAGACATCTTGTTTCGTTGCGCCAAGTAAGAAAGAAGTCTAAATGATTAGTTTCTCACATCTTTTGCCTTTCACGGCCGTTCCCGCATCGCTTGTTTCCCCGCAAAACACATGCAGGTACAAAATTACTTTAACCGTCATGTCCCTGTGATATCTGCGTTGTCAAACAGCATAAGTATGCTGTTTGGCACGAATCAACCTCGTTACAGTTTAATCTACATTCATCTAAGTCGATCTTTACTGCACTCTACTGCTTTAATTATGATGAGCATCATACTTCTGGTAGCACTGGTTAGTAGTGCTAAAGCTGTTCCTTCTTTCGACGCTCGTCAAAAATCAGTCGACAGAACGGCCCCACCCGCCAGTGCACTCGTCGTTGATCCAAAAGGATCGTATAGGACAATCCAGTCTACGATCGATGCTTTATCCACCACTACTCAAACTCCGCAAAGCATCTTCATCACCCCAGGAATATACAATGAACAAGTCTACATCCAGAAACTTGCCTCCAACCTCACAATCCAATGTTCAACCACCAACTCCGCTTCGTACACCTCGAACGCATGCACACTCACAAACAACATCCTCCGAGCCAACGTCGCATCCAATGATCTCACAGCTACTCTTCGAAACTAGTCACCAAACACGAAGATATACAATCTCAACATCGTCAACACCATCGGGAAAATAGCGACCAACGGCCAAGCCCTTGCATTAAGTGCCTAAGCAACCGGGCAAGGATATTATGGGTGCCAATTTCGAGGCTTCCAGGATACCATCTTGAGTAACAAAGGGAAACAGATCTATGCCAAATCCCTCATCACTGGCGCGGTAGATTTCTTTTCTGGATCCGCGGGGGCAGCGTGGTTCGAGAAGGTCGACATCCGAACCGTGGCCCAAGGAGCCGCCATCACCGCAAATGGCAGAGATTCCGCTACCAACCCTACGTACTTTGTCATCAGTAGCTCCAATTTCGACGCAATCAACAGCACTGTCAAAGCTAGTACCACATATCTGGGTCGTCCTTGGAGATATTTCGCAAGAGTGGCTTTCTAGAATACATATTTGGGAGATATCATTAAACCAGAGGGATGGAGTATCTGGAGTACTAGTGCCCCGAATACGGATCAGGTCACTTTTGAGGAGTTTGGGAATTCTGGACCTGGTGCTGCTGGGACTAGAGCAATTTTTAGCAGGTTATGGACGGCGGCGGTGAAGATGGAGAACAAGTGGGGAGTGGTGGGTTGATGCGAGTTCTCTCTGAGGACGGAGGAGAAACAATAATTTGTGGGAATAGTAGGGTGTAAATGCTTCTATGCATGGGTGCCTACTATAGGTAATTTTGTATTCGGTATATCTAAATACTACGTTGTAAGGTTACATCAATTCAACCACATTACACCCCGACATTCTCAGGTAGGAGACGACATGTACTAGTCTTACGGATGGTTGAGACAATGAAAATCAATCTCTCATATCAGATGCGACATACTAGCCAGAGACCTACTTGATAGTCATCTAATCTTGTTTACTCAAGTGAGCTTTTTGCATAGATGAATACTCGACCCGGTCCGAATACGGCGGTCGGGAATTGATCGGACCGATGGAACTCCGACTACCTTGGTCCACCGCGAACATGTATTTCCACAACAAAGAGCAGATGGTCAATCTCGCAGTTTGTGTCCGCACGTTGACAGTATACTTTCAAGAAGAATTCTCGTTGTTGTAGCCAGGTCAGTATCATTGCAGCGCACCCAAGTAAACCAAGTTTAAATACACATACTGACCGATGATAGCTTTAATTTGAAAACCAAAACCCTAGCCAGCCGCCTCCGTTACCTTCAACCGAGAATTAGTAGACCTTCTTAATCCGTACTTCCTCAATGTAAATTATGGCCAACTATAGGAGAGATAGAGCCTCCAGCTGCTCGACGATGCCCCTGCATTCAAGTTGAATTGCTGCGTGCTCGTCACTATCCGCGGTATATACCCTTCCGTCTGCGAGTTTCCTTTCGAGCTCACGCTCCAGATGGACTCGAAGAGTCGTGGCGTCGATACCTTGCCTCCGAGTGAGTGTACTGAAATTTTCCGTCGTCGGAGTCTGTATATGATACGTGCTTGTTGAATCATTGACATTCCTTGCCGGGCTGAACGCCGACTTTCCATCTTTGTCCACAGAGATGAACCTTGGACAGTCCGGTTCAGAAGTCTGCTGTGCTGAGGGCTCTTCCAATATAGCATTCTCTATTCCCTCCATATTCATGGATCCAGGATGGCGAGTATCATCCGTCAGGCCGCTGATCGCACTCCATAAGAGCCTTTGGATCTGTATATCCTGGCTTTTTCGCCAAGTCTGGCGCGTTTGCTCATTCTGGGTTCTTTCGTCACGTTTCCCTCGCCAGTCTTTGATGACTTTTCTGACCTCGAATGCGAGAGCGTCTTCGGCTGGTCTCGAGGTTGGACTTGGAGGCGCGAATTCGCGAATCTCAATATCTGTCATCGTTACAAAGCTGGGACCGCACATCGAGTGATGTTGGGTCTGAAGGTTTCTTTGCTCCAAAATGTCGCTATCGTGGTTGATATCGATGCTACCGATCGTCTCTTGAGTAGAAAATCCGTCCATCTTGGGAAGACTACTTTGCCTCACCTCTTCTACGATGAAGGTCAGAATCGAACAATGGTTGCAGTCACAGCTTGCGTACGGATGCTCTGTCGAGAGAGGAAGCGATTTTGATGGCGATTAAATTCGTGGCGCTAAAGTTTCCTTTGTTCTGTCATCTCGATCTATTTTGATGTAATATCCCGAGGTCCACATTCCCCCTCCCAGCCATTCCTCGAGGGTAACAAAGAATCAATGGCCGTCATACCTTGATCAATTTGTAGTAATTCTTGAAGCCTCTACTTGTATGCACTCAAAAGTATTATGTCTTGGTGGGTATTGATACTAAATCAGAAGAGCCGCATGACGAAATGACTTTATATCGTACTAGACTATTGCTCTTCTCGACTTTGGTTATGTTTTGAGAAGCTACTTGTATGCCACTTCTCCCTGGCCTGTATCTTCAAGAATATGGCTGGCTCTTGTGTGTAAGCTGCTAGGATCGTGGTGAAAATCGCGTTGAATAATCTACATTCACTGTTTTGATTCACACATCTTTGGTATCCAGGCCTTAAAGCCAGCCTCCTTTTCATATTCAAGCATGTTGCTAAAGGCACACACCCTCAACCATATCTCCCAACGTTCGAACTAGTGATCGTTATCATCATGGCAGACGATTCACATGTGTGCGTCATCTGCGATAACAGACTACAGTATCCAACAATGCTACTCCCCTGCCGGCATTTCTTTGACCATGGTTGCGTCTTGCCCTGGTTCCTAGCGCTTTCTCGGACTTATGTTGAGAGCGGTCATTCACCAACAACACGACCCGCAATTACATGTCCTACGTGTTTGACTCCTGTCGTACGTATCATGACAAACATCAATTCACGAAAGACTCCAATATACGATATATTCCCCCCACCACCTCCTGATTTGCCAGTCGAAGGTAGTTGGAGCTGGTGGAATTATATTCAACCTTCATTCTGGGGTGGGACCGTCGCAGCATTCGCTAGAAGAAAGGAAGCAGAATATGAAGCGGCTACTCGACGAGCATATGAGCAGGCACCCGCTCATCTTGCTGTGAGTCTGAGAAGACGAGCACTTGCTGTCATACCTGCGATCGAACCAAAGTCCCGTCTCACTGAGGCGCCTCCATCTCCTCTAGCCACTCGCCTAGCACGCATCTCGGGAGAATCATCCAAATCCATGAATTTAAACAAAGCCCTTCGTTTATCGTTCACATCTCGCCCAGGGATTGATCTGGGCGACATAGACCCGGAAAACTTTTACGAGAGGCTTGCAGAATCGCGGACACAGGTGGGAAGGGTGTTGATTTGGTTTACGGAGAATGGCGCGGATCTACGTGGGACTGTGTGGGAGAAGTACCAAATAGCGTGGCCTATGTGTGGATATGGAAGCTTTTGATTTTGACTTTCGTTTCTACTCATGTTTAAGTACTCCAAGGGACTTGGACTTGGACGTCTCAGGGGTGGCGCGGAGCGTTGACGTTAAAATCTGTCACTTCCCGCCTTAGCGAGTCGCGCGAGTAGTCGTTTATAGACAGACCTGATTCGAGAGAAACAATAATCAATATGGAGGGGCTACATCAGAAGAAATATCGATTGGGACTGTATGGAGATTCAGAGTATGAATTTCGCACTCGATAGAGATCTAGTGGTACTGCCGTCACCGAAGGATGAGATACAATTAGACGTCACTGAATCTTACATCCGAGGAGACTCTCTTATCCTAGATGTGAAAAAACTCGGATACGTCCCTTTGCTTGAGTAT
Organism: Chaetoscypha palmicola; assembly: GCA_003988945.1. Lineage (NCBI taxonomy): Eukaryota > Fungi > Ascomycota > Leotiomycetes > Helotiales > Helotiaceae > Chaetoscypha > Chaetoscypha palmicola. Next base: position 23,768 of record QYAH01000165.1, on the reverse strand, counting down.
GTCTAGTCTCATTTGGTCAGAATATCATCGATTTATTATCTATATTAATTGGACTAGCTCTAAGGTCAGTCTGCTCTCAAGTCTCAGCCTTTGACTTTCACGATTTGTCCAACCCAATCACTAAAGCCTATCTTTCAATCCAGGTCTCGTCCTCCATCATTCCTTCGTCGCCGATTAGAGAATAGACGTGATCGAAATGAACGAAGCGGTGGTGCAGATTCACTGAACTCCAGAAATGCTGCTGGTGGGGAGCTCCGCCAATTGACAGCCCAGGAACCCAAACGGCCTCTTAGTATACGCCTGACGGGAGTATCCATATCTCCAAAATCAAGGTAGGTTCTTCTGGGCGGAACACTCGGGTTTCGGCTGCCGTATCGTCTCCTGTCAAGTTCATTGAAATCCTGCCACCGTTGTTCCACATCAGGCAGCTGTCCGAGTATAGCTGCCCGGTTCCATATTGCAATATCATCATCGCCTTCGAAATGAAACAGATCAAACGGCCCCACTGGCATTTCGAGAGAAACTCCGTTCCGATGTCTCTCGAATTCTTCCACCACAGCTCGATAGATTGCCTCAGTATATCTTTGATGTTGCCTTTCGATGAAGTTATCCATCTCTGCCCCCCTGAGAATCACATCATCCATTCCGCGTACCGTGATTCCTGAGATTTCACGGTCGCGAATAAGTTGAAGTATTTCGCCTTGGGTGGCCCAGCTCTCAGCAGCAGAGCTCTCAGCAGCAGAGCTATTAGCAGCAGAGCTATCAGCAGCAGAGCTATCATAAGCAGGCGGCAACCCGGAATAAGTTTCCGATTGTTGTATATTTTCCCCGAACATCTCAGATGTTGGCTGGGTCCAGGATATATTGTGAGTTGTGATTTCGAGAACTTCCTGTCTACAAATAGGGCATATGATATCTGGAAGACGCTGCCTCCTCGCAAGGTGGAGCGATTCGAACCATTGGTGGATGCAGGAGTAGTGGAATTCGTGTTCACACGGTGAAAGGATGCTGGGGTCGAGGAGATCTTCCATACAGATTCCGCAGAGTTCTGGAGCTGGTTCTGAGGGTGTTTTAAGGGATGATGATTCTTTAGATTGGTCTTTGGACATGCCTTTAGCGCTGTTGAGAGTTGTAGTAGATGGCTGTGTACTCATGGCCGGTTGTTCCCTTGCTATCCCGACGTCTGGACCAGCTTGTCCGTCGGTGATTTTGGTTTGTTGGCTCATGACCTCCACTTCAGTTGGAATGGATGTTAATCCGAACAAAGAGTGTCTAAGCGATCGTCTGGAAGTGTTTCCTGATATCAGATGTGAGCTCGAAGTCAATGTAGTGTCCAAATTCCCACTTGTTGCGGAGTGTACATAACCTTTCCTCGATGTTGGACGTGAGATATTTGTAGATATATATAGTTTGAAGAAAATTCAAAAGTCTGCAACGGACGGCTCATTCATATGCAGCCCTTTCCTAGGTCCTGAATGATGGCGGGTTTGTCATGTTATTGGGTATGTTGAGAATAACAAAGACAATACAGGTTTACAACATTTAGAACATAGACGGCTTCGAAGTCGTGAATCATATTAAGGTTACTACTTTGGCATATCTACGTAAAATACAAAATTCGAACTCTATCCCCTATGATGGTGAATTAAGTAGGAACAAACATCTGTAATTCTGGACTCAATCTTGGCGGCTGTGATTAAATTTTGAAGTCGGTATATAAAGCTTCTGCTACCCAGTTCCCGAAAAAGTGCACAAACGTCAACACCTGCAAAGTTCAACCGCATTGAAATCCCCGGCTTCACGTTTTAAGCTCGTCGCAATCATGGGCCCATCGGAACTTATTTTAGAAGCGCAGCTTCAGAGCACGTCCTCAGTCCCAACCACTATCCCACCACAAGAAATTGAGAACAGCACAAACATGGGGTCATCGGCGCGCGAGTTGGAGGCGCAGCCTCAGAATAATATATCATCGATCCTAAGCGCTATCCTACCCCAAGAAGTTGACAACAGCTCAACAAATTCGATCAACCATGAACCATCATGTGCAATCTGCCTAGAACCATTCCAGGAAAAGACCATCGTGAAGCCTTGCAAGCATGAGTTCTGCAAGGCCTGTATCGTCAACTGGACCAAGGAGCATCAACGAGGAAGTTCTTGTCCATGTTGTCGTACAAAGATTAGGAGCTTGTATTTCAACGACCAAAAGATCTGGCCCAGACACAGAATTGCTATTCAGAGCAGAGCTCCTCCAGGTTATCAAGTTACGAGAGAGGAGCTGAGGGGGTCATCAGCGGTTACATTGACTTTCGATTTGGTTTGATTAGGGCCCTGTGTCACGAATCGTGATGCTATTTGTAATTATGATGATGGGGACATTGAAGTATGTCTAGAAATTATAGGACCAGGATTATTAGTAGATTATGAGACTAGAAAGTCATGATCCATGTACTCCTACCGTAAGACAGATAGCGTGACAGTATTCTCATAGATAGATTCTACATTCGGACTTCAATTATGTATCGAGTGTTATCTATATACCGTTAGTGTAAGCTTAGTGCTTTTTACTCCCTACGATCAAAAATAATGCCAAAGAGGTATAATTCGCGGGTTGGATGCCTGTCAAAAACGCAGGAAAGTACCGTTTGCCCAGGTGTATCGGAGTGAGATATCACGTGTAATTCTTTGTTGGCATTCAGGCCCCTAGAAGCTCAGAGAAATAGTTGCAAGAATCATGCGGTTTCCAATGAATATCGACAAGGTTCCACGTGCTATTGCGGAGACGCTTTGTGTGTTCCAGAACATGCAAGTATTATATTTACTTCCAGATACCACATGAATGCACGAGACAGCATTACATGCTGCTTGAACATCATGCCTAAGACTGTTTCCTACTATGTACACATAAAGGCGAATAGATAATTTGATACGAAAGAACTCGAACTTCACTCTTTGTTAAATATGCCTCAGGTTTTGTTGTTTTAGTGCTTAAGCGAGAAATACTACTTGGCGCACTGGTGACTTGAGTGACGAAAAAATCACACCTCAACGCAGTGAATCCTATGACATTTATTCACCAGCTCTTAGTAGATCGCGTCGCATTTCTTCGCGCTAGTGAAAATGCAAAACTTGTCCAACTACGCGCCAGTACTAAGACAACCTCTGCAAACTTCTCAGCAATAACACCACTTGCACGTTATATCAACAAACCTTTCCATGTCAACAAACTTTTCTGTATCAACAACAATTTCTCACCTCACAACACAACCATGGGCTTAGCAATATCTCGTCTCGTTCTTGAACGTGAGCGCGGAAACAAAGGCACCGATACGCAAGCACTTACCAGTCTAAGTCCTGACAACAAGCACAATGAGGAGACCAACACGCCTGAACCACAATGCACGATATGTTACGAGGGTTTCACCAACAGAACAGTGGTCCAGCCATGCCAACACGAGTTCTGCCACATGTGTATCTTAACATGGATCAAAGACAACTTTGAAACAGCCGAATGTCCTTCCTGCCGAGGAGAGATTATCACCCTCCACCACACCTTTCAAAAGCACCCAAGATTCGAAATCGATCTCTTACTGCCGCGCCACCGACCAATAATGATGTGTGATTGCGACTTGCAGAGATATACTGTGTGGACTGGGATTAACGCAGATCATGAAGTGTTCGAGGAAAGCGTGTCGGACTGCACCATGGAGATCAAGTACGATGGCTTAGACGCGTCGGCCACTCGAGCATATAGACGGATTATCGGCATCGTCCACGAACTTGGTAGCATCCATCGGACCCGGAACTTTCTTCAAATCGCAAGAGAGCTTGCATCTCTTTCAAACTTCATAACTGGGGAATTACAAAACGGGGAGGGCGACCTTGTGAATCGACAAAATCTTATCTATCGTTTTGGAAGGACAGCTAAATGGTTCCAGAGAATCTTAACAGAGGAATCTGAAGACTGGAAACTTCTCGACGAATCCGCAAGACTCCATGCCACGCCTGGCGAGACTATGGTCAATCTGGGTATAGGTGAAGTGCCTGCTGGTGGTCCAGCGCGAACATTTAAAAGAAGCAGAAGTTGGAGAGTTTTGAGACATAGCCCACCGGGTAGGAACCAAGCAGAGGAGGTTAGCGGCTCTGTCGAAGAAAATTCCCGGACTGGCCGATATCGTAACGCGTAAGATCGTCGAACACATCCAATGGATCTGACAATCCTTTCCGTTCACGAGCAAGATCTATCTCGAAATCGACTATCTTCAAAGACTCAATCCGAGATCCCTCTTGGCCAGAACTGCAACGCCATCGGCCAAGGCCTAGCAAGGTTGCAGTCTTCAGCGTACAGATTTTCGACCGGATTTGTTTTCGGGAAAACAGCTTTCATTCCAAGGACACCAAGTCAGACATCGAAGTGTGGGAGGTAGCTCTGATCATTTCAACTGTTTCAGATTAGACTATGAAAAGGACAGGAGAATCCATCAAGCAATCTGTAAATATTGTTTGTATACTAAGGACTCAACCACCGGATTCAATGGAGAATGAATCATGATTCTGAAAGTTCCAGGGTATCAGAGAGAGACAAACCTGTAACTTTGAAGGAAATACTCCCCGAATAGATTTCTTTATTTTCCTGCTGGCTGAACACCTCAGGCGAAAGGTTTGTAACTACATAAATAGCACAGACAAACAATGTTGAACAGCCTCGTCTTTGGAACATTTTGATTTTCTGCCGTGAATGAAATGACCTTCACTGTGAATACTACATGTATGAAGTTCCAAGGTCTTTAGATGTTTTTCTCGTTTCCCTGGTCGAAATATAATATTCAACATAGGGTTTTAGACCGTTTCAGCATCCTTAGCTAACTGCAGTGACCATATAGACCGTAGAGAATGGACTTTTAAGATTCGGAACGGCAGTATCTGATGCGACTCGTGTGAGTCTTGAGAGGATGTTTTCGGTCACGTGATCTACCTCAGCAACACTACCTAAGTAGGTACTCAAAGGATAGACGTAAATGCTGGAACAACTGAAGAGTGTTCTGGAAGACGGTAGCCATGCTGTTTCACTGCTCATTTACGTTCTCAAAGGTCTCGTTACTGACTCAGATCTTCTTTGAGGAAACGAGTAGTTGAGTGGCGATTAAGCTGCTAGAATATGCGACTATGATCCATCTATGTACTTTCAAATTATGGCATGTTCTGGGTCGATCTAGACAGCAAATTATTGACTTCATATATCGAGCGACGGTACACTCGCCAGATGGTGATTTAACATCTCTCAGCCAAGTCATTTGCGTACCCTAAGATTAACATCGCCAGGAGCACACCATTCACAGCTTATCCGCGTCAATCAGTATATGAGCGTGCAGCTTAGATCATCTGAGGTTCACACCTGGCATCCGATCCTCTTTTCTAGCACATCTAAACACAATCCATACGACATGTCGTGTCTCCTCAACCTTTTGGGTCTTTCTCGCCGAACCCCAGCTGCTAATCACGAGCAAGGCCAGCACATACCGCAACTACACAGAGACCCTAGCGATCTAAAATGCTCGATATGTATCAAGCCATATACCAATGAATGTAAGACTCAGCCTTGCAATCACTCATTCTGCCTTGAGTGTTTAAGGATGTGGTTTGAGGTAGCGACCAACCTAGCGACTGCAAATCGCTGCCCTATATGCCGCGGTAACGTCGACAGTATAAGACACACTTTCGAGGAGGATGGAACATTCCAATCAGAAGAGGTACCAGAGTACCTACAACGGCCTCTTTGGATAAACAACGCTCGGCAAATTGAGGGGTCCCGCGCGATTCCACGAACAAGGGAGCAACATGGTAACAACTTGGAAAGATTCAGGGCATGGTCGTCTGCGAGATCTAGAACGGAGGATTCGTGGATGGTACATCTTCAGTCCATGGAGCGCGCCGCACTTAGGGATGAGAGGTATTCCAGGGGGGACGTGCAAGAAATTCGTAGGCTCATCGATACTTTGCAAGACCGTCGACAAGCGAGGTTGGAGCAAGTTGAGAGCATGAGGAGTGAGTATGAGAGTTCAAGTTACTGATGGAGAAGGCGGTCAGAACTACATTTCTGCCTTACATAGCATATCGAGACCCAGATTATCCAACTACACACTTGCTTCAGTATTTCAAGTCTCTAGTTATGTGTGGGTACATACCGAAGATTCGCTATCCCTTATTTCCTGCAGAAAGAGTGGATTCTGACGTATTCGCCCGATGATTTTAAAGACGCCTTGTGACATGATCGAGAATCCTTCCTAACCCAAATCGGCGATGGGGCTCGTGAGTTTCTGTCGGCGGTTCGCCTAGGTTGGTGATATACCTGTCAACCAAACGATCTTGCCTGGAGCCCCCTTGGTATAGTCCCCAAACGTCCCGCATTTGATTCACGAGTCCGAAAACCCATTCTATCTGCTCCGGGTCAGCACCAAGCCCAAAAAGCCCTGGACGACCAAAATTATCGACTCGTGACAGTGTTTCCTCGAGCAAGATCGCTTGTTTCACAGTCACATCTGGATGCGGACTACTGCCCCAACGCCCAGGACCTTTGTCGATATCGAGTGTGACTGTGACTGTAGTTTGAATCCCACGGCTATCTCTAGGGATGTCTTGTCGGGCAATTACGAGCGTTTTCCTACACCGGTCCTTGGAATTGCCGTGAATTTTTACTATTTCCTTGAGGTATTGCTTAGCATCGCGGTAGCGTTCTAAATCTTGCGGTTTAGTAGTGACTTGTTGCCAACGAGCCAGCTGCCGAGTTCCCCACTCCATACTGGTTGTAAGTTCCCTAATGACAGTGGTTTTTGCGCCGCGCTGATGAAAATGTCCTGCTGATAGTGCTGTGACCGTGACGTTCACTCCTTTATGATTGGTTGTGAAGGCAGGGTATCTCTCACAGGAGTATGGGATCGCAATGAATCCTCCTGGAGGCAGACGACCAAATAACCTGATGTGATCTTCTGTCGACAGAGGAGGTCGAGCACCAGAACGTAGCTCTGCGCTCAATCGATGCTTGGCTTTTACCGCATTCAATATCTCGCTCACACTTTCTTTTTCGAAAATACCGTCTGCTGCTTTGGAATCATGAAGTATATACTCCATTTGACAACGACACAGTGGGCACTTCCCGCTATATGTTTGATTCGTTTCTAAACCTCTGATCACGCAGTCGTAGTGGAAACGGTGGTCACAAGGGGTGACGCGCGTCTCATCATCAAAATCTTCTAGACATACTCCACATTCACTTCCTGTGTCTACCCAACCTCCGTTGAAGAAAGGGGTCTCCTCGTATACTGGGAGATGTCGCTCGTCAATTGTTTGCCCCCGAAGTAGTTGAAATATTGGTGGGGTGGCGGTTTCCATTATGTCAACTTGAGTGAGAAAACATCCGTTTACGTAATCAAACTTCAAACACAAGTCGTTTCAAGAAGAATTTCTCAATCTTCGAGATGTGAAATTGGTAAATCGATACAATCGTGATATGTCTTCGGGTGAAAGGTTGTCGCTTTTCCTGGTTGCGAAGGGGCGACGCGGGGTACATTTATGAGACTCGGTTGGCAACGGCCCGCTTTCGGATTGGATAAGCTGCATATTGCTTGAGCTGTGATAGGACAATGCGAAGTGATCGTGCATTAGAGTGTGGCTTAGTTTCTGCAGACCGAATAGAGAGAATTAGCATGTGCCAGATCAATCAATACTCGAGTAAAGCAGCTGAAATAATGCCAAGTGCCAGGTCCATCGGACAAAAGTTAAAAGTTATGATTAGCGTGACAAGAGATTGGTACTGCCAACATTGTTTATACCTCACAAGGGACACGATTATTGCTACTGATGGCAATGAAAGGGTACCTCAGAACCTTGAGATGTATTACTCTTTGTGTACCGCTACTTCGACAGCTTAAGAAGTCAGTAGGGAGGCCTGCTTAATTAAAGTTCGATTGCCGAATCAATTGCACCAGATCCTTCTCATCTATTGCCAACTTTCGGCAAGCGACCTGTAAGAACTCGCTACGTCGCATAAAGCTTCATGCTCGGCCAATATTCAGATATAACACTAGTCCTTTGTTCGTCGACCCAAAGTCGTCTTATAGACGATACACTAACGCTGCTGTTAGCATTCACCTTGAAGATAAGCCGCTAGAACTCGATGTGTCAATTGCGTTTTGCCGAATTTCATGATCTGCAAAGTCGTTGACTTTATTAAAGACTTCGCTCGTCACCACCCTACTAACATTATTAGACTGTATATACACTACCAAGCTGTCTTCTTTCAACCCACTTATCAGAAACAAGACACCTACATTATTTATGCAATTATGTCGAATTCTCCTTAGGTTCAACCAAGTAGCTCACTCAGAATCCAATCTGACAAAACTAAGACATGCAGTTTGTCTCCAGCTAAACACCATGAACACCATCGTAGACAACATCACAGACAAGGCAAGAGGAGTACTCCAAGAATTCAGGCAACAGAACATAGCACAATACGTCCTAATTACCGAGGCGAGGGAGGGTTCTCGTATGGAAATTAATCCGGAATGTAGCACGTAATTAGATTGCTGTGTTTCTACCGCATTTAAAACCGCTCTCGAAAACGGGATGTAGCGTGAGAGTTTGAGGGGCTTATGAGGGAGAAAGAAGATGCTGAGAAAGGAAGATTGGAGGAAGGGAAGGAAGACTATGCCGAGAAGAGCGATGATGTGAGGGAAATGTTAAAGAAAGATGCATCTAGGCCGGGAAAAGGATAAATAGTGCTCCCTAAACATAGTATATATCAGAATTTGGTGGCATAATTCTATAGTTTCTGGGTTAGTCTGCGGGAAGTGGCTAGGTGATAGCTAGATTATCCAGACCTCACATGTTTACAACCCGCCTGGAACCAAGTTTTTCGATTTCTTATCATACCCAAGAAGAAAGCCTTGCAGGTAGCCTTTCTCCTCTCACAGCAATTTCAATACCAACAACTCGGCTGCTGAAAGAACGACAACCAACATTTCCTAATACCCACAAAGGAGCACAATCCATAAATTCGACCCAGCATCACCAGGCAGTGGTCCCCATTCTAATCGTCTTAAGTTATGTACACGGTCGCGACGATGAAACGGTTCCTACGACGATGTCTCGGCCTCTTCCTCAAAACTAGCCCTAAATCCGAAGAGAGACAACCTCTTACAATCAGCAACAATTCTTCTGATGACTCGGGTGTTGCGGATTTTATGAGAAATAGGAAAGGTCAAGGGTCTAGAGAGACTGGAGATATCGAGGCAGTGCAAGAGTGTCCAAGGTATGATGATCCTCACATCGAGGGAAACATGGCCAGTAGAGCGGGAGCGCCATTGGCCCTTGGGAAGAGGGTAAAAGGACAGTCGATATTCAAGGAGAATCTAGATGGCTTTTGATTCCATCATTTTGTGGCTCATAATGTAGAGGTTCATAGAGTAAGACGTAATTTGGATCGGATACCCAATAGTAAACATGAAGGAAGAATTACGCCGAATTCACTCATTCTGTCCGACAGAATGTTTTCCCTAGATTGTGAACCGTGTCATCCGCAATCAACCTCGCTTTTTGCTGTGATTCACAAAAACAGCTAACACATAACTCATCCCGCGCAAACTCACGTTCAAAGCAATCCAACATCCAACACCAACTTCACGATAAAGGAGTCTCCCTGAACCAACACTTCGCTACATCACAAAGAACCCGCTCACATATCACCATACATCTTACCAACTGACCTCCATACACCTCATTAAACCAGCATTTTATGAGCGGAATTTCTCAAGACCGGCCATGTCTACAGTAACAGGAGAGAGCGTCTTCTCGTCGGTTTTTGGGCTGTGTTTTCCGTGTTGTAAAGATAGACCGCAGACTGTTGTGCAGGATCCGACGCAGGGGAATCTTGCTGCGGCTAGGAAGAGGATGGGTGGGACGAGTAATGGAGTTATGGGGAATGAGGGTGGGGTGGAAAGGGGGAGGAGGGTGGATGGTGGGTGTTAAGCGAGTGGTGGAGGCTTGATGGGATGGTCGCTTTTGAGGTAAAGAGCAAGCATTGCTCCTGCTTGTGAGTCCAGATGGTGCGATGTTTTCTGGTCTTACCAAGGAAGGGAGATAAAAGGGCTAGAATTCTATGTAGATGACATAACAGAGGCACTGGTAGTAACGCAACTGCTAAAAAGGGTGCCTCCAACACTCAAGTTGAAAGGACAAGTACGTACCTTATGGTAGTATGAAAGCCAAAACAACACCAACACCAACATCAACCCAACGCACTACTGAAAGAATCATATCCTGCCAACATAATTATAGCTAACAAAGGAGGCGAAGGCTCATAAATCATGACCCAAAACATCTCGCTTTTGGGAGCAATTAGGATTGCTCGAGAAAAAGATACTTGAGTACTAGCATCAAAATGCTACCACTCCTGATACGTCTCTGCAGCTGCTTCAGAACAATACGCAATCCTCCAAAGCTTACCGCAGAACAAGAACAAGAGCAGGAGGCCCTTAGAACTGAGCTTGAGAATGCCATGAACAAGCTGCAACCCGAGAAACTGCAACCCGATCCTCGCAAGCCGAAATTCGACAACGACGATTTTGTATTGCTTGGGAAGTTGGTAGGGATAGCATTGAAATTGTTTGGGACGAATGAGATTGTCATAGCTATGGGTGGCTCGAAGCTCATCAACGGGGCGGTGAAGACAATGCTGAATTGAAAAGGTTTGTCGAGAAGAAGAAAGCTATCGAAAAAAGGGCCGAGCAAGTGAGAGGTGTCCGCCGTTGAGGTCGACAGGTCCCCGACGTGTTGTATCATGGCTACAAATGGTTTTCATCTTCTAGCGCAACACTAGAATTAAATCTTAAATTATACACCTAAGAGTTCTAGATCCATCTATCTTACATAGTGTCAAAATCGTAAATGTTTCATAAATCGTGAATTATACCTGGAGCTCTACAGGGGTTTCACCAACTGAATACCCCTCTCTGTCTGTCGAATCCTCCTCTTAGTTGACTTTCCGGCTTCACCAATTTCCCTTGTAAGACTGTGTACTTGATGATCCCCTCGCAGTCCTCAGGCTTGACTCGCGCTATCCACATGCATTGTGCAGCACCCATTTGCTCTTCGTCCTCCTGCGCCTTCGCTGGCGGGGGACAAACTTCGCCAGCCAACTTCCCTCGCTGTACATCGTCTAGGCCAAAAGCGTCCGCTTTTCGATAGATCATCACATTTGCCGAATATTTGTGTCCGCCTACATGAGAAATAAAGTAGATTCCAACTCCACCTGGTCTTTCATCGTCGAGATCTCGGTATAGCCCGCAGGTTCGCAGATGGCGCTCGAACTCCTTCCGCAACAGTGGAGCACTCTGTCCACATCTTGCGTCTCGAGTTCTCTGTGAACAAAGCAGTATTAAGGCTCTATGGGGTGATGGTCTCGACGTCAACTGATCGACTGTAGGAAGAGGATCAGGTAATGAGGTGGGTATCGAAATTGGGAGAAGAGGTGTGGTATTGGTAGGTCCTTGATTGATGTAGTCGGAAATCAGAGTGTTTACTGAAGCAGGTTTGACATTCTCGATTACGATGAACGCGGGAAGTAGGAGGACGGTAGTAGGTTCGGAGTAATCTGAAGAGTGGCTTGGTGTCGGGATATTCGAGGCAGAGAGCATGAGTTTCTGTAGGTTTCTTAGCTTCAGGCTCTCCCCCCGAGAGAGAAAGGAGTTTCACATACACCATTCGCTGGCTTCACCTTGGCCTTCTTGTCAATGGCTTCCATCACACTACCCTTCTCATCTGCCACGTCTCGCACCCAGTCTGATTTTCCAGTCGCAACCAAGATATGTGTACTCCATCCCTTCACATGCCCGTACAATCTGTCGTCCTCATCGATTTTGAATCCTTTCGGGTATTTGACGTGACACGAATCGCAGTCGTGATCACAATCGTCTCCGTCTACTTCATGATCGACTTTCGGAAACAGCTGGTCTAAAGGCGTATGATTTGGCGGCGTTCCAGGTACAGGCGTCGTTGCTCCCGATATTGTCTGCTGGACTGTACTCAAGATGTTTTTGAAGGCTGAAGACATTTTCAACGGACGTGGCGGCTTGTCCTTTGAAGTTTTGGCTGAGCCATTGTTTTTATGTGACATGGTGGGGCAGATGGTGGGAGCCCGAACTCCGTACTTAGCGTTGACATCAAGCTCCAGCTCCGTAATCAGATCGCGCTAAGCCGGGTTTGAACTTATCAGATGTATGGAGCCTTGGTACGCACGGATCTCTCGCGGGCGCCTGCGTCATCCGTACTTTGGAAAATGTTTCAGGCGACGCGAGGCAGACGTCTCTTATATGTCAACACCACAAGGCCCCAGCCACGGAGTTGATACGGGGTTATCGCACAATATACTCGGTGAATTGCGCGGCTCTCCGTGTACGACAATCAATTGTTTGTGTACGCGTAAGCTGACTCGCGAAAACCAGAGGCTATGTTCATGGTGCTACAAATCCTCACCGCAACACCGCACGTCGAATCAATGCCCGGATTGCGTAGTCAAAGAGTAGCTCAGATCCCCGTTGGGGAGGTTGGATTGACTGCAAGGTATGCCTTCTAAGGTCGTTCTCTTCGTGGGTGCCCCCGAGTCGAGGACATTGAGCTGGGAAGAAGCTACTCTGTCCACAGCCTTCAGCGAAGCTTTCGTGCGATTTGCGAGTCTATCGGGAAATGCAATACCAGATCAATCATCTACAACACCAGTAACGCCCTTCATACGAGGCATTCCAGAGTGGAGATCTTTGCCGCTTGACCGAAAACATTTGAGGAGTGGCGTATCACAAGATTATGGTTGGCAACCGGAATATCAGGGAGCGTCATTCTTTACTGCGTCAGATATCAACTCTTTTGTCGAAGACCTCTCCCAGAAGTTATCCCACGGTAGCTTTCAGTCGAGCACCGGGTCAGTAGACCAGGCACTCTCTCAATTCTACGAGGATTCTTATGCCCAGCATCAAGATATTCCCTCTTCGCAGCTTGAGGAGAGTTCTGAGCTGGGAAGTTCATCATACTCAAGCGGTGGAGCAACAACGTCGTTTGATTCGACGCAGCCACATCTAGAGTCACAAAACAGACCTGCGATAGATATACCGAGATCTGGCCCTCTCAGCAACTTGAAAGACTTTCCCAATGCCCACTACCTGAACTCGATTCAGCCCCAGGTCATGACTGTCAACCTTATAGTCGGAATCATCTCCATTCCTGCTCCTCGAAGTATCAAGACTAGGCGTGGAGACAATGTCGAGCTGATCGAAATGCTCGTTGGGGACGACACTAAATCAGGATTTACCGTCAATCTCTGGTTATCTTCGTCTCAGAGAGCAGACGATGGCTTGAGAGACGGTGTCAATTCCTTGAGACCCCAAGACGTTGTCCTTCTGCGGAACGTTGCGCTTAGCAGTTTCAGAGGGAGGGTATATGGCCAAAGCTTAAGGAAGGGTATGACAAAACTCCATTTGCTTTACCGCAATCGGCTTGATCGATCAGATACCCGTGGCTGCTATCACTCGGCTGATCTCCAGTCACGTAACATCGCAACTCCGCAAGCTCTTAAGACTAGGGCAGTCAGAGAATGGGTGTTGCAATTTGTCGGTGGTGGAATGAGGCACCCAGACAGGCAACAGCGAGCCTCGACCCGGTTCGAAAGCTTACCTCCTGATACTCAATGACTTTCTCCTTCTAGAATGTTTTCTACCATGTTTTAGCCGACCTTAGATCACCGTTCTCGTTAATAGAGGACTATACACTCACTAAGTGTGGGCGACTGGAGGACGAATTTGAATGCTTAGCCGGGATTTATTCCTGCGATTGAAACAGGCTTTGATAAGTATCATTCAGGCCCTGCTCTCCGGAGTAGATCATACTCTTGATTTTCTCTAAACACTATTAAGTCATCAATTGCACGTTTCTTACTGTGCTATCTTGAACAAGGTTCGGGACGGCTCACGTAGCCAAGGGTCAACAAAAGCTCCTCACCTGACTGACCAGTACCGCTCGTTTAAATCGACAATGGATGTTAGACTGGAATAAAGCACGTCCTTTTGGAAACATTATCATTAAGTGAAAGCACTGCTAAAGTGGTTATAATTTTAGAATCCATTTTTCTCTCATGATCTCTCCGTAATGCAAGAACACCCACGGCGCCGGGATCATGGCTAACGTAATGAAAGCGAGCAAGGAATTCCCCCATCCTAAACCGAGGGTGTCGTACAGAGGCTGGCCTGCCAATGGTAGAAACGCTCCAAAGATCGAGCGCAGGATGGTGTTGGCGGCGATGGCAGAGACTGCATACGTCGTATACGCGTCTACGAGATAGACCTGAATGGATATCCATATTGTTATCAGACCACATCCTGCGATAGCTGTGCCGATTATTGGTACTATTTCGGAGCGTTAGCGACAGAGGACCCCAAGATGGCAAGCTTAGTCTACTGTACAGCCCGGGGTGTTTCAAGGAAAGTGGTTGACAATTACCTAGCCAATAGACACCTTTCTCGGCTGTCCAGCCATACCAAAAGAGCCCTATGGGTAGAAGAAAGACTCCTGGGATCATGGTTATTAACCTGTACTCAGGCTTGGCTGGCTTGCCCTTTGCAACCATAGACTTCATCATTCGATCTGAAGCGAATCCGAACCCAATCATGCCAATTGAGCAGCCAATTCCAAGCCCTACACAGTCAGAAACGTTCATTGGAAACACAACTAAAGGCTACACACCAAGATATGTCAAGCCGGTGACGCCAACGCTAAACCCGTACTTTTGTTGATAAACTTCCGTGAAGGTCACTAGCATGAGATATAGGTACGCGAACACAATACCTGTGTATATACCCAGGCCTTGGACAATTGGCGAAAACAGAATCATCTTCGACGGTCTGGTCACTGTTATCCAAAACAATGCACGTGCAGAAACGGGGATGGACGAAGAGGGTTCCACTGTTAGAGACATGTCCCCAGTCTCCTTTCGCAGCTCTTTTGCTTTTCTCTCCAAAAGGATTGGTGCGTATGTCTCTCGCATGAAGATGGCTGTGATCAGTGAAATGGTGCCTGACTGTTTAACATTAGTCTAAACCGTCTTTCTAAAGTGGTTGCACGGAGCGAAATACTGCGATGGTGATGACCCAAAAGGTCCACCGCCAGCCTGCGGCCTGACTTAAGAAACCACCTCCTACAGGACCGAGGACCGGACCCCATAAGGATCCAAATGCCGAAATGCTCATTGCTTTGCCTCTCTTTTCCTGGACGATCATGTCGGAAATTGTCCCTCCACCAAGTCTGTCGTTCTGTTAGTTTTCAAGCATCAAATCCCATGGGAATTAGAGGAGGAACAAAAGGTAAATTCTCGCTTTCACATACGCAATAGGTGATGATCCAAAAGTGCCACTCAAGAACCGGAAGCCGATAAGCATATGGACATTTGTACTCAAAGCACAGGCAACGGACGTGACGATGAATCCGAGATTGCAAATATGGTAAATAGGCAGACGACCATACATGTCCGCCAAAGGAGCAACGACAAGAGGACCGAACACATAACCAAGAAGGTAGATCGACACAATAAATGAACCTAAAATATTGCTCTCGAAGTGAAATTCAGATCTCAATTGCGGGATCGCAGGTGCCACAATCGAAGAGGCGAAAGGTCTATTAGAATTAGCATAGCGCGCTTTTGGAAAGGATTCCATGGGAAACTTCTCACGTTAGAAAAGTTATCAGAGCTACTAAAAGGATATGGATCCTCTTCTTCGCTACAGACCAGTTCCGAGGATGTGTTAAATCATCAGGACCGTCCCAGCTCACGTATTTACTCTCGATCACGTCTACACCACTTGACACATCAGTCGGTTTCTCAGGATCATGTTCTCGAGACTCCATTTTCAGAACGGGTTATTTGCAAGCTTAGACGTTTCGTCTGTAGTGGAGTGATATGTTTCAGAAAAACAGTCGAGCTAAAAGTGATTCTGTTCGGCGCCACCAGCGGTTGGTTTTATCTTGGCATAATAACCGTATCTGTTAGATTCATGTTGGGAGTTCCGAGATCTGTGCCGCACGGCACTTGAGCTGTCTCACGTGACGGACCCCCTTCTACTGCAGGTGATCTTGAAAATACTGCACACCCCTAGACACCAGATAGTGACATGATGCAGATTCCCCCAGCGAATAAGACAAGTCTTACCCTTTATACGGAGGGCAATTAACCTACACGATTCATAATAATGCATATCTGCTCTGTAATACAATCAGTAATTTACTATTCTCGTCCATTAGCAGAACCGAGTGATGTAAGCTGATATTCACACCAACCTTTTTTCTAACGATATCCACCATCCAATAGCTGCTACATGTGCGTCACATATCTAACTGTTTTCCAGGGTCTAGTCCAACCGTTGGCATTGCTGATCTTACCTCTTATTCTGACGACGGATATCTGTTTCCTTGAAACTCACAGCCTTTACGAGAAGTGCTAGCGGGGTACCTGGACGCCACATCAATCCTTCGGTGATAGTCGTATAGCAATGTCAGAGTGATATGCATTTTGCTAACAGGGGATTACTGTACTACCTTCCATGTTTGAGTAGAGGCCGGTCACGTGGAGGTCTCCCGCCTTCGGCCTGCATATTTACCTTTTCCGGCATGTTAAATGTATGCAGGCCATCTCCGTTGCGACGATCCTCACTCTGCATGAGACCTGCATTGGATATCTGCACATCGTCCCTGGACGTCAACGGCTTTCCGGACTTCATGAATGGTACGTCATGCGTTGTCATCTTGAGATCGCTCCATATGTACCTTTGTCGATTAGACACTGGACATGCATGCTATGTGTTACTATTGATGACAGCTCACCTACAGTCTATGGTTGGGAAATGTTGCCTCTAGCACGCTCCCCATTTGGATAGCGTTATAGTCTGAATCCTCACGATATTCAAGAACTAATATATTATCTTCACTATGGTCGACGAGGACTTCGAGATCGATGACCTTGAGAGCAAGAATGGTCATGAATCATCGCCGTTCATACCTTTAGATGATGATATAAAGTATGAAAATAACGATGATGTGGAGCTACCAATGGATGGTGGTGTTGCTGCTTGGACTCAATGTGCAAGTAGCTTTTGCCTGTCTATGGGGACCTGGGGAGTTGGCAACTCATTTGGTACATTGAGTGCTCTCACACAATATGACTTTCGATTACTGAATATGACCAGGAGTATTTCAGACATACTACGTCGAAACCTTCCCAGATATCTCTCCATCGACCATCTCTTGGATAGGGTCTATTCAGTTATCAGTACTAGTTGCTCTAGGTACCATCGTCGGTCCACTATACGACTACGGTTACCTTCGCAGTCTCGTTCTCGCAGGCTGTTCTTCATCAGTCTTAGGAATGGTACTAACAAGCTTCTCTACTCAATACTGGCAGCTAGTGGTTTTTCAAGGCGTTGTTGTGGGGATTGGGAATGGTTGCCTTTTCATCCCGAGTTTTGCAGTACTTCCGACGTATTTTGAAAAGAAAAGAGCATTGGCGGTTGGTATCGCGCAGTCTGGGAGTGCTTTAGGTATTTCCTGAAGCATGGAACGTGAAGGAAATGTGTGCTAATTCGTGTCAGGGGGGGTCCTCTTTCCAATGGTTTTCCGGTACTTGATCAAGAGTATTGGTTTTGGTTGGTCTGTTCGTGTCATTGCATTTATCATGTTCACGCTATTCACGGTTCCGATAATGGGCTTGCGGATGAGGTCTCGCCCTTCGGAAGCCAGGCGGTTGCTGGATCTGAAAGCTTGGACCGAACTTCCTTTTCTGATCACTGGGATTTGCTTCTTCATGTTGTTTCTTGGAGTTGACATTCCGGCATTTTATGTTCAGCTCTACGGAATTGAGCAAGGAATACTTGGAGACCGTCTCTCATCTTATCTTTTGCCTATTTTGAACACGGGTTCTTTGTTGGGACGAATCGTAAGTTTGCTTACCTTTCTGTGTTCAGAATCGGAGTGAGAGCTGACAGTTTATAGATTCCCTCTTACTTTGCAGATAAAATTGGGGTTTTCAACATGACTAGTATGTGTGTTTTTATGGCCGGATTTCTAGGATTCTTGTGGTTAGCAGTTCACACTATCCCTAGCCTTCTTATTTTTGCTGCAATTTTTGGGTTCTTCTCAGGATCAATATCCAGTCTATCGTTGAACCTCACGGTAGCTTTATCGCCAGATCCAGGTCTTCTTGGTGTTCGACTAGGCATGTTATTGATTCCTTGTGCATTGGGGCTTCTACTAGGCAATCCAATTGCAGGAGCAATAGATTCAACAGGGTGGTTGGGTTTGCAATTATTCACGGGTATGGTACTCATAGTGGCTTCTGTTTTCGTAATAATAGTTAGGGTACTTCTGTTTGGGAACAGTCTAGGAAAGAAATGTTGAATAATCTAATACTTGTTTGGTAACAACGAGATCTAAAATATGGAGTAAGGAAATGATTAAGGGAATGGCATCATCAAGGTCGTGCAGACAAAACCAGATGTTATTTCTCTAGCGAATAGGATTTTTACACTAGGGTAGTGAGAAACACGACGAGACGAGGCTTACTAAATGGCTGACAACGGAAAATATAATTGCGTCACAAGAACTACACTTTCGGGCATTGCCGAACGTATCTACGATTTAGTCTGGAGAGACAGAGCTAAGACCTTGCATATATCTCCAACTCAGAAGCATAGTCGTTGAAAGTACTCATGGGCTTTGCCGTGCTTAACGTGCCGTATTGAAAAATTATGACCGCATTTCAACTCCCGCCATGTGTCTGCATATTCTCGGTTATTGGTACCACCTCGGTTCTTATCTCTTTCGTGGCATGTCCCTCGCCCGACACTATCTCAGTTTCAACGAATATATACTCACCATAGTCTGCATTCAACAGCTGAATTAAGCTTTTTAATTAGAACCATCTTGTTGTGAAAATTTGCCATCACTATGACGAGACGATATTCACACAGCCAGATTGTTTTGAACGATTGGAAAGTTTTTAAGCAAAGATGTCTCCAATCAGAAGAACCATATATACTTGACGGCAAAAGTTTGCGTGTAGCAGATATCATTGCTATTGCTAGGTAAGAATTTGTGATCAGTTGTGCTGGTAATTTAATCATTAAACCGTGTCAGATATGGTAGAAAAGTCAAAATTGACGAGGAAATACTTTCGAGGGGTACGAAAGCTGTAGATGATTTGGATGACAGAGTCAATGAAAAGAGAGTCATATATGGTAAGTAATGAAGCAAAATTTATCCATGACTCGCGCTGACACTTTCTCGAAAGGTGTAAATACCGGATTCGGCGGGAGTGCAGATACCCGGACAAAGGCGGTACGCAAAATCCAGTACGGTCTGATTAGAGAGCTACACAGTTGTGTTATTCCATCTGCTTCATCTGATCAGCCTGTCCTTCAGCTTTTCCGTGAAGATGAGCGAGATGCAAAATTCCTTTTGGAACAAGCTCTGCCTTTGGACGATCCGGTTTCCGCCAACCAGATGCCAGAATCTTGGTGCCGTGCTATTCTACTCATTCGTTTGAATTCTTTACTGGGCGGTCAGTCAGCGGTTCGACCAGTAATTCTCTCGGGGTTTGCCTCTCTTTTGAATCAAAATATCACTCCAGTGATACCCCTCCGCGGCACCGTCTCAGCATCTGGTGATTTAGCTCCTCTTGCTTATGTTGCGGGTGCCCTTCTAGGCAAACGAACATCGCATGTCTGGACCGGCAATCCTCAAGATCGACGAAGAGTACGGGCAGACATTGCGCTGAACGCAGCTGGCTTACCACCCATCACTCTTGAGAAAAAGGAAGGTCTCGCAATTGTGAATGGCACTGGTGCTTCCTGTGGAGTGGGGGCGCTAGCAACTTACGAAGCAAATCATCTTGCTGTTATGGCTCAAATACTCACTGCGATGAGCGCCGAGGCGCTGAACGGAACAAATGAATCATTCGAGCCATACATTGCAGAAGTTCGCCCTCACCAAGGACAAGTAAATATGCCAATTTAACAGTTTCTTTTTAGTCATGTGCTGACTCGTGCTACCAGATTGACGCTTCCCGTAACATATTCTGCTTCCTTCGAGGTTCCAAGCTCCTACATCAGGAAATTGATGTATCAGGCTTTGGGAAACTGCGTCAAGACAGATATGCTATCCGATCAGCCTCCCAGTGGTTTGGTCCGACTCTCGAAGACTTGATGCTTTCTTATAATCAAGTCCTGACTGAATGTAACTCCATAACCGACAATCCGATCCTGCATCCTTCAGGACGAGTCTTCACCAGCGCCAATTTCCAAGCCAAGGCCATTACTTCTGCTATGGAAAAGATGCGGCTAAACCTCGAAAGCATTGGACGTATACTCTTTGCACAATGCACCGAGATTGTCAACCCAGCTTTGAACAAAGGTTTACCTCCTAATCTAGTCTCTTGTGAGCCAAGTGAGAGTTGGCTATTCAAAATGGTGGACATAATGCTGGCGGCGCTTCAAGGAGAATTAGGCTTCCTTGCACATCCAGTGAACCACGTTCATACTACCGAAACTGGCAATCAGTCTATTCATAGTCTTGCACTTATCTCCGCAAGATACACACATACAGCTCTTGGGATCTTATCGCAGATTGTTGCGGCACATCTCTTGCTAGTTTGCCAGGCGCTTGATCTGAGAGCCATGCAGGCAAACTTCTTGAAGGTGCTACATCCCCTTTTCCGTAAACTACTCGAGGCAAAGATGGGTCCCATTCTGACCTCTACGGATAACTCGTCTGGCGAAGAGGATTTGGGATTTCAAACCTTGCATAAGAAACTGTGGGATGCTCTTCCGGACCTCCTCGACAGCACTACAAACATGGACTCGGACAATCGGTTCTTGTCTGTTGCAGCATCACTTCAACCACTTATCCTCACTCAAAGTATCGAAAACGAGGTCTGTTCGTCGGCATCATCTTTCACCCAGCATCTTCACGATTGGAAAGTCTCATGTGCTAAGCTGATGAAGGCGCAATTTCTAAACAATCGTGCTGAATATTCTGCCAACGCCAATGCAACACCATATCTAGGATTTGCAAGCAAGAAAATGTACAAGTTCATTAGAGAGGACTTGAAAATTCCATTTCTGCGCACGGAAGACCTCGCAGAGCCGGAAGATCTGGTTGAGATTGAAGATCTTGGTCAGTTCGAAAATTGTACAAATCAAGGACCAGTCCCGCAAACGACTGGCGGATATATTACGAAGATTTACGAAGCGTTGAGAAATGGAGTCCTGTATGGGCCTGCTATGGAGTGTGTAGAGGAGGCTTTGGTTGAAGTTGTATAGGAACCTGTTCTTTTGCTGTGTTCATTTGGCAGGAGCATGTCTTAGGACCAGGCCATTGTATACCGTGCGTTTTGCGTGGGATATCCGACATATTAAACAAGGTTTGGGCATAAAGCTAGTGTATTTTCTTCTTAGCTGCCGTGTCAGTAAACTAAATCTACGAAATTGAGACTGAAGACGCCGATGTGCTATCACGTCTGTGAAAATGAAAGAGGGACCACCTTGGACGAGCGAGGTTTTTCCAACTCCAAAACTCCATTTTAGCTACTAAATACAGAATATCACTGAACATTGAACATTTGTTTTGACTCCGCGGAATTTGCGGACCAAGTGGACAATAGTAATATGCGTGATCGAGGAACGAATGTATATAAGAGGCACAGATCCGGGTAAACAAAGTTTGTAAGTATAAAACTGCCGCGATTTTCGGCCCTACATTACTCCTAAGAGACAAGATCAGCGATCTTCGATCGAAACATTCCTCAATAGGTTCTGAGTGAAAATCTGAATCCAAAAGTCAACGCAAGATAAAGGCAACAATAGAGCTTCAAGGGTTTTACTGATGGTGTCATTTTAGACATTAGAAAGCCAGATTCTGTGTGTCAAACGGCACGTGGGCCCCTGGGTCTGGGGCATGCATACGCCATTGGACAACGCGTATAAGCAGCCAACCCGTATGTTCATTCATCTAGGTTGACGCACTAGCTACTTCCAGCACTTTACGACTCGTATAAGTCCTTGCTGTAAAGAGAATAAGGAAGGAGGATAGCCCTTTTTTGTGTGGTTAAGATAATATTTTCATGTCTCTACACTCTGCATAGTACTTTAGAGGATCTCCAAGCCTGCCGTTGATCGGGGCTATTCACCCTTGTTCTGGCTGTCTGCAAAGTACTTAACCACTACGGTTTCATACAATCACTATAGGTCCATTTACGCAATGCGATCTCGACCTAGATCTTGCTACCCCTGAGCGTAGATCTATTTCTCCTTCTGTCAAAGTCGACAATCATTTTCTACTTCGTAATTGTGACAAAAGCCATGTTGCAACCTACAGTCGATCCTGCACGTCCCATTACGACCTTGTGCCAACTATTCGGCCAGACTCTGGAAGTGCCAACTAGGACCATGATACCCCTAAAAGTAGAGATCGGAGGTCATTACTACCGTCTACAAATTATACATCGTCTTCGGCATAACTTCATGCTTTGGCACTGTAAGGGCGAGTCGCACTTGCGCAATTCAAAGCTGGTGCATTTTGATGTGTGGAATCATGAATGCCTATACACCTTCTTGGTCCGTCTCACCGAGAATTGTAATGAGTGCTTGGTCCAACGGGACGATCTCCCACACGGGAGAGTCCCATGCCCCTTGTTCCGTGATACTCGTGAATCGTGGTGTTCATGAATACCATATGGCATTCGTGAACACCACGCGATCCGGTACTATGTACAATTATCTCACTTATCTACTATTGCTTAGGTTACGATAGACATCTGCCTAGCGCTCTATGAGATAGTATAGATGGCGAAAGCTTTAATTAAACTATTTAGGATACGATTTTATTATTTAAGGTGTGAATTAATATATAAGGTTAGTACTCTGTCGATCGCGCCGATTAGGGTACTATAACTATAGCGATAAATAGACACTAACTATTAGCCTAAGTATATAATATTAACTTTAATTATTTAGCTATACCTTAATACTTATAGTACTACAACTTTAAGCCTCGCCGTAGGTTCTATTATAGCGGCAATATTACGTCCCGTAGTGTTTATGAATACTATATGGTAGTCATGAGTTATATTATATTCACGAATACCATATAGTATTCATGAACCCCATATGGTATTTACGACCACCATGAAATCGCGACTACCACGGAACACCTCGGCCTCAGCCGCAGCGCGACAAGCATTGCTTTCAGAATATAGTAGTCAACAATAGATGTAATTTCCTGACTTATGTTCGTGTGCGCTTAAAAATTGACACATAGTTCAATGTTGTTCCACAATAACAATAAAGAACGATTACCCATTTGGAGTGAGCATGCCCTGACAGAAGGTACCAGGCCGGCACTTGGTTCAAAGTTGCTGATCTCCATCCTGTATTGATGATGCCTAACAGAATGGCGTCACCTCTGATGCCTGCTACTTGTATGTCAACATTCTCTCTTTAGTGCAATCCCTATCTCAATCCCCATGTTAACAACGGCTTCATGCCCGGTCTTAACGTGTTTTGGAGACCTTCCTTGTCTTGCGACAGGGAACTGCGCCGCGCACCTCAATGGCCTGCTTACTAAAATGCAGAGTAATACAAATCGACCACCATTGAGGCTTATAACCCGTTGCACTCCCCCCCCCC
>QYAH01000164.1:60965-105510 GCA_003988945.1 Chaetoscypha palmicola | reverse complement strand
CGACTTCAGGGCAAGGAGCCAATTAGACCCCCTGCTTGAGAATACAAGGTAACGAAGTCGTTGAACACCCCTGTGACAAGGTACTCAAGTCGTTAATTGTCTCCCTCTCCGTCCCTCAATTTGTGGAGCTTCCCTAGGCGTTACATGCACGTTTTCTTGTGTCCGCCACACGATGGGGGATAACGCAACACACAACAGAGGGGAGAGATGTGCTAGATCATGATTGTTTTCGCCAGCTAGCATGGATTGAATAATTGAATCTGCAAAGCTAAAGCAAGACCGACACCATTACAGTACGCCCGATACCTCCGCAGCCGAGTCTTTTTTCTGTATCTTTTGCACTCTTTGCACTCTCTGCGCCATTTTCACTTGAAGTCGACTCCTCGATGTGTCGTTACGTTAAGGTTGAAGGCGGCGCTGAAGTGGCGGCTCTCGTCTATCTATTGCGCAAATAAGCCCGAAACACCACCATCGTAATCCGACCGAAGCCCATGTTCACACATGCAGCTGTGACAGCATTCCCATTGAAAGAATCGAGCCAATCATGATGCCTCCTCCTTGGAACCACCACCAACATTGACTAGCTACAGACAAGTCCACGCTCAGAATCATCCAGCTATTGACCAGCCCGCTCCCCATGCAGGCGACCACATAATAAAAGCTGCCAAATCCCATCAGCATTCCAGTTGCGACTCGGAAGACAAGCTCCAAGAATGCAAATATTGCAAGTGCCCTCTTGGGCCCGGCCCTATAGCGAATTGCCATCGAGCTGATCCCTGCTTTAAGATCATCCTTCAGATCCTGATGCGCGTAAATCATCTCGAGGACATTTTCGTGGATACACTCGGCCATGAACATGCACGTCAGTCCCCCAAGATATGCAGGAGAGGCCAGAGGGTCTGCGCCCGTTGCAACAAACCCGACGTAGACGGCCCAGGCGATGATGGGACAGAGGAAGAGTGTGGTGTAGTGCGTAAAGCGCTTCGAGTATGGATAGATAATGGACATGGGAAGCATGGGTAGAGACCAGGCAACGGCTTGGGGAGATATCTGTCGCAATAACGCAAGCCAAACGACGGTTTCTGCGAACGTGAAGATATACGCGTTGCGGAGTGATATTGCTCCTCGAGGAATTGGCCTCAAGCGTGTTCGGGCAACCTTCTTATCAATCTCGGAATCAACAATGTCATTCCATGAGCAAGCAGCTGAATGAAGCATGATGGCCGCTGGCAGTAAAAGTGCATTGGTGTTCATGAGGTGCCTAAGCTTGCCATCGCTTGCATCGATGGGTGCTGAGAGAGATCCGTAAAGGTATGGAAAATACACCATCAGAGCGCCAATAGGGTTTCCAAACCTCATCAATTCGAGATAAGCGGCTAAAGTATCCATAGTGTAATGTATGAGACGTCAATAGATAGATCGTGAGGAAAAGTGGGTGTGCAGCTTGAAGTGTTGCAACTGTTCAATATTTCTCTAGGAGGAAATCTGGAAGGATTCTGCGAGCGAAAAGAAAGCTATATATATCTTTGATTCCCCCACTACAGATACTTGGTGGTTTTCACCGTTATGTTTGCTAGTCAAAATTCTAGTCGATACGGAACTTGGCGGCTACCACGACAATGTGCCAATCCAAAAGTTATCATCGAGATGTACAGTACAGTCAGTTAACTGTGGCCATGACGAGGCTACTATTCGCGAAAGTCGTTGAAGCGGCGAGAGTCTTTTAAAGGCGAGGTCCAGTTGGTTATTGGTAGACTCGGTGCAATCCAACGATTCGGGGATATTACTTCATCTGAATATTTACGGCCACTCACGCGTCCGCGCAAATATTGGGAAACATCCATGCTTGCACACGGCGTATGCATAAAATAACCATATTTCCACTCTTCACGCAACGTTTATTGTACAGTCACCGTGACCTAGTTGCTCGTAATTCGTACATGCACGTCGAGATGCTACGATGTACTTCGTAAGTACTTATCCCCTCGTCGTCGTGGTGAAACTCCTGCATGGTCGTACAACAATGGTGGATACCGAGCTTTAGGTCAATCCCACCCACCTTTTGATATGCATGTTGTAAGTGCTGCGCTGACCGCAGTTCAGGAAACACAACTTGAACTTTATATGATTCAGGGGAGTTCATAGGCCAGACCACGGAAAAGAGGCGGCGGCGTCCTCTGTATCCAGCCCCTTCGATCCACCGCCGTATCTTGTAGCATTGTAGGAAGTATTTCCATCATGGTTCGGGTAATACTTCGTAAGATCCTACGAGGCTATGACACTGTGAACGGGGTCCTCCCCCTCGGTAGTCTAGAAAGTCCGAAACATCTCCCCCTTGAATCGCTTCTGCGGCTTGTGGAGAACGGGACGCACGTACCGTCACATGACGTGCCTTATCGAGAGCTCCCAGGGGCTCGTTACGTACTTCGAGGTAGCTGCTGTTCTGGTCTCTTGGAGCGAGCTCTCTGGTAGACTTACCGGCATAGCACCGTACTGTATGGATGTACTGTGCCACCGATTGCTCCATAGCAACTAGAAGTATCACGATACGGCGTGCGATCTCCAACTGGGCGATCCGGCTAAAAACAGCACTTGTAGGGCAAAAGAGGGTCTATCGAATGCCCCTGTAGGTTGGGTTGAGTTGGTAAGCCGCAAGTCAGTGAGACGCTGTATTTGAAAGTTTGAAGCGCCGTCGCCCTAACACTGCAACCCCACAAGCACATACCTCGGACAGGTAATAGGTAACCTGGAGGGATGATAGAGATAGGCAGAGGAGGAGGGGTCGAGCCTTGCGTGCAGTCAATAGCAAACGGGAGAAACCGTGAAACAACAGACACAACAACCAACAACACTATAAAAGAAAATAAGTTCGACAGTTTCTGTCGTCAATTCGCCACCCCAAACTCTACTCACTAAGACTGATCATTACTCCCAAACATGGCATCCACAGACGTTTCCCAAGTTCTTGCTGGCATCAAGAGCTTGATTGCCAACCCACCTGAAGACAAGGCTACCCGCCTGGAATTATACGAGAGCCTCAAAGACCTCTCAACCGTGATTGAGGATCCTTTCGACACCATCTACCGAATGGTCTACGCTGTCAGTATCCATGTTGAGCTCAAGGCATGTTCGCCGGAACTAACATATTAATCAGCCTTTGAATTTAACCTTTGGCGTCGTCGCGAGTGACCTTGGTATCTTTGAGCTTCTAGCAAAGAGTGACGCCCCTTTGACAGTGGCAAGTCTTGCAGAGACACAGAAATGTGATCCAGTGTTGATGGGTCAGTAGCTCAGATCAAGTCCTAATAGCATCAATTAATCTTTTGCTAGGAAGAATCTTGCGCTTCCTCGCTTCGCAGAGATTGGTCAAAGAGGTTGACGAAGATGCGTTCACCGCGAATGTCGTCACAAAAACCTTGAGCAGTGCTGGATTTGCAGCAGGAATGAGACATAAGTAGGCTCAGTATCTATGGAATTGCCACGTACAAAGCTAACCATACTTTCTCCAACAGCTTCGAGAGTCATATGCCAGTATTGTGCAAGACACCGAAATTCCTCGAGGACACCAAATATGCGAATCCTTCAGATGTGATGCACAGCGCCTTCCAAATTGGACACAATACAGACCTGCCAGCATTCATATGGGCACTGTCGCAGCCCAAGATGGTCGAGGATTTCCAAATGTGGATGGCTGCAGTTTATGGTGATCGACCGACCAGTTGGCTGGATGCTTTCGATTTCGCCAAACACTGCGAAGGATCGAGCGCAGAGGATGTGATTTTCGTTGATGTAGCTGGCGGTATTGGTCATCAATGCGCTCTTCTGAAGGGCAAGCTTCCTGAACTTAAGGGCCGTGTGATTCTTGAGGATCTTCCAATGGTTGTTCCTCAAGCTATCCCAGTTCCGGGCGTAGAGGCTATGGGAATTGACATGTGGGCAGGACAGCCTGTCAAAGGTTAGTACGTCCTCGTTGGTTGAAACTTGTCCTAATTTGATGATCTCTAGGAGCCAAGACGTATTATATGCGCATGATTCTCCATGACTACCCCGATGAGAAAGCCATCGCACTCTTGAAGATAACCGCCGAGGCGATGACAGCAGGTTCAATACTGATCATCGATGAGCTTGTTATCCCTAATAAGGGAGCTCATGGTCATTCTACACAATTCGATCTGACGATGTTGGCAAGTCTTTCGTCGATAGAGCGTACCGACAAGCAATGGAATGCCTTAATGGAGGCTGCAGGATTTGAAATTGTAGAGAAGAAGGCTTATGCTCCTACTGGCGAGAGTGTCATTGCTGTCAAGCCTAAAGCCTAATTTCCTAGTTCAGATTGCTAGATAGTGTTATAACTACTTAAGGAATGCAAGTGTGCTCGAATAGTTAGTTCAATATAGAGGATAATTGTACACTAAACTCTTCTCGCTGCTAGGACCAGAAAATGCCAAGTCTGTATTTCATGAGCCCTGCACAAAGGCCTGTTTTGGTCAAGACGTAAGAGGGTGCATCGTGGTTAATGTTAATCATATTTATTTATGATCGAACATGACAGATGTGGTTCTCGCTTTGCTATTAATTCCATTGCTATTGCCATTAGAAATATACACTTTACTATAACGACATGTATCAAGATCGATACGGATCATTGAACGCCCTGCGTGCTGTTCTGCCACCTCCCGAGAAAATGTAAAGCATCCTGTTGTAAAACTCGGGCAAAAATATTGCGCGACTTACCGAGTCAGTAGAGGACTAAGTCGAATTTTGCCTCGTACTTTACGGGAAGCTTCATATGGCGTTATCCCTACTTTGTATTCGGGTCGCCGCCTGTCGAAGACTGGGGAGAATTCCGATAACAAGTAGAGCAATTCATACACGTAAAAAAGCTTTATGTTGACGCCTCCGAGACCTCTCTTTCCAAAGTTCCCGTTATTTCTACACTTTCGGAAACTGTTTGAAAGGTCTAGCCGCAGGTCTTACCAAGAAGTCTTCTTCTTAGAGACCCTCCAAGATAGTCATTGTGCTAAAGGAAGCGGAGGAGTGGAAGAATTAATACCCTAGGTACTTGATACTTCTTCCTGCCGTCGCGTTATTTAGTTCTAAGTCTTTTTGGACACGAAATGAGATACTACGATGACCTTTATGAAGCTCCCCTCAAAGCTTTCCAGTTTTGAAGTGCTGTGTTGATTAGTTTGGTGACCTAGGCAGAGTGAGGGGTTTGACTCATTTTAGTACTCCCTCGTGATATATTGATGATGCGAGGGCCAGATCCATTTTCACTGATATCATTTACTGGCCGATAGATGTAGTGCTAGATAATACACGGGGGAATCTATTGACTGGATAATTCACAAATCTGCACCGAGCTATCAACCTTTGTTACCGATTGACATATGAAACACCAGCGCGCCACAATCTCACATTAAGTATATTCAGAAGCACGTCATCGCCAGGGTATTTTTCGCAGAACCACCAGTACAACTTGAAGGGAAAAGATCAAAAGACATCATCTCATATATGATAAAAGTCGCAAGCTCGAAGTCAAGTCTTAAACTTGTGTTGTGCGAACCTCGATATTAGGATCATGCTTCGAGGTATGCTGTCCCCTCGTGGAAAAGCAATAAATCGCCGAAAGCGCAGTTGAAATAGCGAAGAGAAGCCTATATCAGCTTCTGTTAGCATGTACATTACATCGCAAAATTACTCATACTCGCAAGACATACCATTCAAACGCGCCAAAAACAGCCGCCGCTTGACTAACTCTGCAGAAGTTGAAGACGCCTCGACATCCAATATCGCTAATCAACACCGCAAATGCGATGAAGCCCGCAAACCAGAAGATCATGGTGACGGCTTCGACGCCTAAGATTGCGTATTTGTGCGCGGTGGCTGGGAAGCGGAGGGGTGCGAGGATGAGGTAGATGAGCACTAGGATCGTCCAGATGCTGCAGAATAGGAGGAAGTTGGCCTGCGATGGGGACCAGTAGCTATTCCATTGATCAACAACTGGGAAAGTTAGAAGAATTTATCTAGAATAGATGGGTGGGCTTACCATAGGCGGTGAGGCCGAGCTCGATGATGGCTATGACTGCTTGGGCAATGCGTAATGGTAGGGTAAATAATTCGGTGTTGACCATTTTGGCGGCTTAGTTGATCTGATACTTGGTTGAGTAGTAGTTGGGTGAGCGATTCACGGTGGAGATCTTTGGTATGTTATGGTTGTGGGCTAAGAAGTTGTGGTTCGAAGATGCTGTAGATGTTTTCTTTGTAGTCTACTCGCGCGGAATGGCTGAATCCGAACCAAGCTCAATAACCAGACAAAGAACAATATCGTGGCCATGCATAGCGGGGGGAGTATATAATATCATGAGAAATATTCACCTACCACCACCAGCCCACGTCAAAATGACGCAGCCATGGCTGTGAATGACTGGGATTCGAGTATCCCGCTGGATGTTTGTGGCTCGGTCGAACGATGAAAAGACACTAGCAAGGAGTCATACTGCGAATCCCCAAGTTTCAGAAGTAATTATTGGTCGTGAGTATACCACCTTTGCCAGGTTTGAACGTGGGAAGAGCCATTCGAAGGTCTAGGATTTGGCGAAGGGTCGGCTGACGCGTGGTGCCGAGTGAGAGGCATCAAAACTTGATATGGCATTCCAATCAAGAAAAGCGAATGGTTTGTGGGTGTCAAACAGTCCTCAGCCACAACTTCTTGCGAAGATCTTGGATGCCGAATATCCTTCTACATCAACTTGGCCAGCTGAAAGCGCGTGGGAGTATTATGTGGATCGTCCCGAGGTCGATCAATGTCATGGGTCAGGTGACGTCATGTTTGTGGCTTTCACCTGGGCAAGGAGTACCTTTGAGAGCCGCATTTATACAACTTTAATATATGTGACCTACCCTTCTTTGTTTCTATCGAACGTCAGAATGATACTCTTCATCTGTGCCGGAGTCAATATCCTAATAATCGTCGGCGAACCATATTTACTTATAAGCCTAGACCGAAATCTATACTATTTGTTAGGAATTAAGTTGTATATATATAATATTAATAATTATAGTAGAGATTATAGTATAAATTTAGGTATAAATCTCTACTCTACGCAGGGTCATACATGCTTAGTAAGCATTATTTCAACACTATTACCGCGATCAGTAGCGAACAACTCGTCTGTCTCCAGTTCACTGTCCGTACGCTGTACCGTCACATACGAACCTCTTCAATGTGTAGTATTTCCTTTTCAATACACCTTGTATACGACAATAAATTTCTCATTTTCTCGCACGTGATAAGGTTTATATCCCCTATAGCTAGGCGAGTGGAGCATTCACTAACGTCACCTGCAGGTGACGTTGTTATACAGACTTCTATCTTCAAATGCAACAAAGGCGTCCCTCTTCAGTCGCCTAGCTTCATGTAACACGAATGTCTGTATGTCAGATGGAATAACGCAAATTTCTTCCTCATGTTGAAGTGTTGCAGTATAGAGGTTGCGCCTGCCATTAGGTCCCCATTCGAGTTTGAATACCCTGCTCGAAGTCGAGATGGCACCATCGTGACTTCCTTCAAAAGTTACCACAAATACATCTGTTTTTGTTTCCTGCATACCTCTTTGAAACTTCTCTATCTCCATATAGTTATATCAATCTCCGGTCAGGTCCCTCTGTGTTTATGGATCACATCCTGTATCCGTTCCTAATCAATCCTAATGTCTTCAAACCCCTCCTCACCAGTCTCTATTCCTCACTCCCCGTCTGCGTTGGGAGCAGCCACACCCCAAGTCACCCCATCGTCCTTGAACTCCTCTACTCGTGATCACGATGGCAAGAGGGTAGTTTCCCTACTCCCGGAATTTCCAAATGTCGAAGCATCGTCAAATAACGATGGACGGTCACTTCTTCTTGCGCCGGAGTCCAGTCTATCACCTCGAGATCCGAGTTATTTCACACCTCGACCAGGCGTCTCAACCTCCCGGCGACAACCTAAGCCGCCAATCAAAAACAATCTCTCCACTTCACCACAACCCGCCATAAGTTCTGGACCATCTTCGGGTAGTTCCTGTCATTCGCTAGGGTCGGTTAACAGTGGTAATAGCAGAAGTACTGGCGACTACCTGTCTCCCAGTCCACTCCAACCCGGCCAGGAATCGCCCCCGTACAAATCACGATGCCAACGATCCAGCAGCCTGAACATGATGCCAAGGCTGACGAGAGCAAGTTCTATGCCTGAACGAAGACACGAACGCGCATCGAACACAATGAGGAGGAATCACAAGCGACATCGTCAGCGGCGGCAAAATGGTAGAGGGAACTCGCGTCGATACGGTGCATGGCGGCATCGCAGCCAGCTTGAAGAGTGGCGCAACCAAGTCCATATAGATGGATATAGTCGTGGAAAAACTCCAAACAGAGCGAGAGGCCCTTCATTAGCCAGGAAATGGAGTTCAGTAGGTTCTGGCGTTGCAGCAGCGACTCCAGTTGAGACGGCATCCAAGATCTTACATACTAACACGCCAACAACCGATGCTTCGAAACCAGATAGTAAGGATCGAGAGATTTCCCAGGAAAGCGACCCTAAACATAGCGGAGAAGTTGTCGAGGACTTGGTCGGGACTATTCGCCAGATGATGACGGTTCGAAAAATTCCGCCAGCTCCAGTAGAGCCGCCAGTTTCGATAACTCTGAGGAGAGCTAGCAAGGAGAGTCGATCGAGCGTGTTCCCAAGAAATGCTGCACCAGTAGAGCCTCCTTACGGATGCCTACCTTCGGAGGCTCACGAGAAAACCGCGTCTTGTAAAGTCAGCTGTCTAGGTGATCTCTATCAACGGCGGGCTTCTAACAAATTTCTCATCACAAGCGAAGACATTGAGGCGATTACGAAGTTAGTGGATGAGCAGATTCACCAACGTCCCCAAGTCGGTACGCTCAGTTCGCAGCTACCAAGCACCACTCAATCAATGATTTCAGATAAAGATGCCGGCGACCCTGACGTCGAGGCCCTGACGCCCTCTAAACTACCATCTCGGCCAGTCGTGCGTGCCAGAAGCCCAACCAAGAAATGCGTCCGAAAGAAGAAAAGATCAGAGAATTACATACAAGCAGGAGCATCATCCAGCTCGTCGTCGAGCACGTCTCGGTTCAATGCTCACCAAACAATGTTTACACATGAAAGCAGTGGGTCATCTGAGGACGATATGCCTGCACACTTTGATTTCCTTCACAAAGGTTTCCGGTCCCCAAGACAACTCTCGAGAGCACAAAGTTTGAGGTCGCGCGCGAGTTCTCACAGGAGTACGCACGAGGTAATCTGGACACCGCCGACGGGGCCATCGCCGCTGGCATCTCCTGCGAAGACTGGCCAATTACCCTCGATTGGTTCATCTATATCAGAGCCTGCTAACACAAAGCCAGTGCCTACGATGGTCACACACGATGTCGAGTCTGATGTTCTGAGCGATGCAGAACCTACATTGAGGAAAGAAATCGCACCATCCTTCTTTCCAGGCTGCGATGACTGGCCTTCGGACGCTGATACGGCAATGGAAACGTCACCAGTATCACGGAAAGCGTTGCCATCCTCTGAGGTAATAACAAAACCACCAAGCGTGGAGAAAAGGCGCCGGCGGAGTAAACAAGCGCTTGTCAAAGCTCGACGACGTCCTCGACTTACAGTATCAGCATCGCAGCCATGTTTTGGGAACGTTGTGTCATTTCCTCCGTTGCCAACAAGGAAAACTACCATGGATTGGTTGTCTCCTCTTCCAGATTTTGGATTTGTACCCAAGAAACCTTCCATGTCACTATATTTTCTTGGACTCGACATGCATCGCGGTACTTTGTCTAGATCCATGACACCGCATCAAAGTACATCAGTGCAAGCTAATGAACCGTCGCAAACTTCCGCTACTCGACTCGTCCGCTCAGAAACCATGCCTAGTCGTCCTGGCGCATTCCAAGGCACGCTGAAAGTTCATCCAAAAGCTCGGCCACAGATTGCAATCTCTCCAGAAGTAAGCCATTCTCGAGACAGATGTTCGGGCGATCAAAGAAGAAGTTCGATAATGGTAATGAAGAAAGTGAGAATAGTTGGCAATGGCGACGAGGGGAAGAAATCTAGCACTTGGACACAAGCGCGACCTCCGTCAATTTGTCCACTTCCTCGGCCATGTTCCCCGTCAGAATCGGACAGTGATTTGCCTGATTCTGCTTGCCATCCGGAGATACGTAGCCCGGGACGCAATGAGAGTGCGGCTGATCGGCTTGCTATCATTAACAAGAAGTTACCGCAACTACCACAGATTGACCGTGTAGGGATATATGGCGAGTTTACTGGGACTGGGAATGGCAAGCTGAATATTCTCAATACTTGTCCTGAGGACTGTGAGGTAGCAGAGTGTGCTCGGTGTAATTTTGATCCTAGAAACCCAAGTGTAGATTGGATTGCTTGACAGGATTGTCTCGTCAAGGCGCAAATTGGAGTAAGGAAATGGATAAGTTGGATTAGAATGATGAAATTGTTAATCCTTGGAAATTTTACGATGCACTTGCTTTGCTTCTCTGCAATAAATCGTAATCTATTATCGGTGACGGCTATGATCATTGCAGTATATTCGAGTACGAGGACGAGAAGGAGAGGAGGAGGAATTTATACCATATCTGCTTTAGTAGACACTTCTCCCATCGCATTCAATAGTATACTCTTTATTTTTCCGATCCTAAAACAAGATAAGTGCGCTTCGACGACTTTTCTCAAATACTATCTGCTAAAACGTAAATTTCAAACGTGCCCCGGACTTCTAGTCCTCTATATCTAGGTATTATGATCATCTTGATCCTAGGTGTGAGACGTGTTCGATCTATCGTAGTGGTAATGAGCCCTGCCGAGTGGAGGGAAAAGAGATTGCTTGGTGCAGTATTTTCTCCGCTGGAGGAATCACGTTAGCTTATCACCTTGGTTTGGTTTTTATGGCTAGTGAGATGGGAATGTTGGCTGTGCAGTTGTTCGCTAATTCGTGAGATGCTAGTGAGTGGATACTTGTGCGGTATAGCTATTGTGTTATGACAATGGTAAATTCTAAGTCGATGCTCCTAAGAGATGGCACATTGATTTGTGCAGTTTCCTATCTTGCGCTATCAAGGGTTTTAAGGTATCAAATGGATGCTGTATCGTCAGTCTTTGAAAGTCAGCGGACATGTAAGTCTAAGAGTCATTCATAATCTTGCCTCGATCGTTTAGAGTGGCGGGGGGCTTCCTTATATATAGTATCCGAAATGAGGCTTAATATGTATGAGGTTGATGATACTTTGTTGCTATATACTTGAGTATGATGATACTGGATGGTTTGTTTAGTATCGATCATGCGCGTGTGAACAACTAGTGTAAGTATTCAACAGCCACCAAACCAGAGATCGGAGTTGACAAGGGACTTTTCAATAGGATGGGGTTTTAATTCAACGCCACGCAGTGGATAATACGCATTTGTGTACAGTAGTACATTACTGAAATTCAAAAGAATATATGTCAAATATACCCAGACCCAGGGTTCCTAGCGCTAGATGATATATCTTCGTCCTCATCCTCGCATCCCGACTTGAAATAGCAGTACACGCCAGCTCAGCTAGCTTGGCACTGAGCTATTGTTGTTGGTTAGAAAGCAGCATGTATTTTGTTGAGATCTATTCTTGTGAGATTTACTGCTTCAAGATAGCTATATTTTTTTTTGGATGGGTTTAAAGGATTATAAGGAGGGGGTATTTGGTTGTATTGAAGCATACTAAGTAAGATTCAACATGCGTACCTGTTAATAAGTATGCGGAGAGCGCGAGAAGGCTGTGAGCTAGCTGTATTAAACAGATAGGCGCATATGTGAGCGGGATATATACAGTACTCTGCTTGTGAAGCGAATTGGGTTCGACCTGCTATATGTACAGTATAGTACATCAACACAGGCAGATATAGAATCAAGATATCTTATCCTTCTGGCAATTTCTAGCTCTACAGTCAAACCTCGATATAAGGATGTGTTTCGGACCACGATATATATCCTTATCTAGAGGTTATTCTTATATAGAGGTATCATATGACTCTTATTACTAATTAATATAGATAATTTTATAGCTATTACTAGATTTCTAAGAGAAATTTTTATTTAAACACGTAATTCTAGGATTTAGGACTAGAATCTTTAAGGATATCCTTATTAGCCAGGGTATCCTTAACTCGTACTTAAAAATACACGGGACCGTACAACCTATCCTTAATATCGAGGGTATCCTTATGTTAGGTAATCCTTATAGAGAGGTTCTACTGTACAACCTATCCTTAATATCGAGGGTATCCTTATGTTAGGTAATCCTTATAGAGAGGTTCTACTGTAGTTCTGTTTCCCTTCTTTCTAGCAAGTATCTGTCTTTGTATATACAGCCCCATCTACACCCTCGCGCGAAACGACAATTTCTATCTGCTACCAAAAGGCACCTAGCCTTGAAGCTCCAAATTACACGACGATAAAAGCCATTCCAATACATCACGCTGCGTTAGAACATATTGAATGTGAAGAGTCAGTCATCTCTCCCCACACCCTAAACGAAGAGAGCATGTCAACTCCGAATATAAATGCAAATGCCAAAAATTGAACACGGGGGTATAAAGCAAGCTCCAGCTCCACGCTCATGCTCATGCTCGCCAAAACAACAAAAGCAAACACCGAATCTAAAACCGTGCAAAATCTCATCAATTCATAAAACCGCTCCACGACGAGCTCGCAGCCTCGCAGGCTCAGACTCAACAACTCCCCCTCCTCCCCCTCCCCCACCGCCCACTCAACCGTCTCCACAACCCCGTCCCCGTCGTCCTCCCCTCGCACTTCGTTCCCGCGGCCTGGTCCTCAGGCAAATCAAGTCGATACCGTCTCACGCTCCCCAAATCATCATCATCCTCCTCGCCGGCCTGACAAAACCGCGTCCGTCTCGACGTGGGCGGGAGGATGCAGTCCGGGATGAGTTTTATGAAGAAGCCTTTGACGCCGCGGGAGGCGGCGTCGATGGCGGCGTATTCGAGACGCCGGGTGGAGTTGGAAGTCCAGTATTGTACTGTTGCGGGCGGAGGGGAGGGGAGGGAGGTGAGGTGTTCGGGTGCGGATGGGATGGCCGCGGGATCGGTGAAGGTTGGGAAGTGGAAGAATTGGTAGGTTGGTTGGTTGGTTTGGGAGGTGGTGCGGTGGGGGATGCTTGGTCGGCGGGTGGAGGAGGTGGAGGTAGAGGTGCGGGATATTGCTGTGGCTGTTGAGCGGGAGGGACGTTTGGTTTGAGGTCGTTGGGCTGGATTTGGAGTTGTCGATGTCCGCCTTTTACTTTCTCGTTTGGAAGGGGAGGAGCGCCGGGTGGAGGATATGGAGGATCGATTTGAGCATGCTAATCCTTCTGAGAATCCGGAGTCTTGACGATCCATTCGTATCGAGGTGAGGATGGGCGATTTGGCTCTTCGAGTGGGGGATATGGGTACTGGAATCGTACGTCCTACGCTTGCTTGGGAAATTGGTCGGAGTTCCATATGTGAAGGATGAGCATGTGCGGAATGAAATGTCCCAGCATCAGACCCCGAAGCAATACTCGAGAAAGATCGATTGTGGAAATTGGTTGATATATGCTGGAGATGCCTGGGTCGTTTGGTCGGAGAAGTCATTGTTGACTGCTTGTGACTGAATCACGAATTATGCAAGCGAGACCTGAATATTGTGTTTCCTGTCCGGAAATCGAGGTCGAGGCGTTGAACCGCAGATGGGCTCCAATCACTTCGAAGCATTGGATCGTTACTTGTCCATTGTGAATTTCTGGGAATTCGAATGGTTTTGTGCGTGTTGAGAAGAGGGTGAGTCGTTGGATGGTAGTGCAAGTGATGGTGGGGCCAGCCAAAGAATATACTTCGTAGACCGCCGCCACGATCCCAGCAGACTCGACAGACTTGGTTCAGCCACGGATATTGCTCGACACATACGAAGTACAAAGTTAGCGGAGCAATAATCTGGCGTGCCAAGGCGGGTGGGCTTCCGCTATGGCAATCTTATAACGTCTCGAATGTTCGTGACCGACTTTTGCTTTGGTGTTTTGACTTGTGGTCGATGGAGTTGACGCAGCCAGGGCTTGTTGGTCGTTGGCTAATGGAGGGCTCGCGTAGTTCAGGGGAGCCTAGTCTGAACTGTCTGAACCCCACTTACTGGGACAGGAATGGGGTGGGTTTTGGTGGAAGAGGCTTATCGAGTTTTAAGCTGGTGTACTCCGTAATGGAGGGGTTAAGCAGGTGGCATAAAGAACTGATAAGAGGTTGTTGGTGAAGTAAATAACAGACACAACCAGAAGCGAGTCGATATGAAGAAGATTTGGCAGTGCAGAAGAGAGCTCCTTAGAAGCTGTTGACCCGCTGTCTCCTGTTTTGTGAAGGGCCTGCCTACCGCACTGTACAGTACTGTACGAAGTATTTCGATGTTCCTGTCTGGTGGAGCTCGTGGTGTTGTTGGGGATATTTCATAGGCTGGAGACTCCCAGACCGCCCCAGACGCACGTCGAGATGCGGCTGTCAAAAGCCTTGCTGCAGCGGCGGCATGCGTCCTGTAATAATGAGTGGTGGGGTGATGAGTGTGAGTTCCAGTGAAGCTTCTCGTCCGATGTCGCGCTGTTCTTGGGAACCGGGTTTTGCTTGTACGAAGTATTGCCTGTGTTGATGTGTTGTTCAGTGGGGGTCGTAAATGCTGGATTTGTGAAGTCGAAACGGTGAGTTGTCCAACGATGGGACCAGATCCATATGCAGTTGTGAAGCAGGACATTGGGAATAGCTGGGAATATAGTATTTATGCGTCCTCACTTCTATATCGGTTCGACTATGTGCTGCATGGCTTGCCAATACTCCGTACGTCAGGCAGATGATAATCCTATCCTCTCACAGCCCTCGGATCTGCTTTGACTAACATGTGAAAAACACCACCAACAACGCCAAATATCTCTCTTCCGGATCATATCCACCACAATAATATTCCCGTGACAGCAAATAGCTGAAACTGGTTCATGACACACAGGGTCATCCTCGGTACGCAACCTCACAGTACGAAGTACTGTACTTCGAAGTACTTCCACACAAGCTCCAGATTCTGAAATATACCCAATCATTCGCGAAATGCCTTATCATAAGATATCCCATGGTTCACACTCGCTTCTGAAACTTAACCCATCATAGCCGTCCGACAGTTCCAGATCTAGAAACCTGACCAACAACATCTTAGCCCAGATCCAAACTCCTGTTCCTGGCGTCTCCTTTCTCCACGCGGCGGATATCGATGCATATGTGCATCTTACGAAGTACTTCGTATGATAACTGACTGACGGCAGACCCCAACTTTCACTTCCCGCTGACCAGGGGTTTGTACAATTGATTCGGAGCAAGGGGTTTTCATAACAAAGAGGACTTGTATTCGGCGGTGTGCACTATATGGTTGCGGTGTAGATGTGAATTCATTGGTACAGATATCAACTAATATCTAGCTTGATTGTAGTACTTCTACGACGGACGTTTCCCTTCTTTAATTATTAATTTCGGGGAGGAATGGGATCATCATGATCTATCTGAAAGTACGAAGTACCTGAGATCGAAATACGAACTCTGACGACATCAGCCAGGCCAGGTCCCATCCCATCCCATCGACAGGCCCTAGGCGAGCGTACTTCTAGCAGAATGTCTGCGTACCTGCGTACCTGCGTTCACGAAGACGGGGGAGGTATTGTTTTCTGTTACTGTCATTCTCACTCTGAGTCCTCCTGAATAGCACAAATATTGTCTGAAGCCTCGCTGTGTGAGGTCGAAGGGAAAGTGCACATGCTTGCCTCGTAATGAGCCTCGGCGGTAGAAAGCAGGTCATTGCTGTCTCACAGGCCAGAAACTCTGCTCTCCTAGTGTAGATGGCTTGTTACTCCTGCAACGAAAACGATTCATTCTACGGCAAATACTCCTGGTTCATAAATCATGTCCAAAAGGACCCTCGCACTCTATGCGTTCCACTGTATCCATTGCCTCTTTCGATTGATTGTCCGTGACTCCGCGCTACCGTTGAAACTACACAAAATACAAAGATCTATAGTACACGAGTTGATTTTAGGATCTTCCTTCCTCACCTAGAAGACGTGCGACCATAACGTAGATGAAAATGATCCCGCCAGCGACGAATAGCTTGTTTCGACTTGCCCAGCTTCGGCCTTCTTCTCCAACCGCTCTACCGCCCTCGACAACTGCTCCTACGACTGGCTGACTTCCGCTTGGTCTTCTCAATCCAGAAACCGGGCCGCAACTCGTAGCAGGTGCATTTGGATCTGGGGTTGCGTTGCCAGTCGCTGGATCGATTCTGTTTTCCTTCATCCACTTCCAATTCTCTGCATCCAATTCAGGCCACTCTGTTCTGAACTTTGTTCCTCCATCTCCAGCCTTGATGTTGCCCTTTTGCACTTTGCTGCCGTCTCCCTTCCAGCTGCCACCTCCAGTGCTATTCCACCATCTGGTTCTGCTCGCTGCCCATTTTCGCTCCGCCTCACTTCCTCCAACAGATCCGGTCGTCATTTCCTCGCTGGTCATGAACGACAACAGACCGATTAGAATTGTGCTAACTTCCCAGGCTGGATTGAAGGACTTCGGATGGAAATCGGAGATCGAGAGGCATAATCGTGTCGAGGATTGGAAACGACCGGAAGGAGTGTGCATGCGAATCGCGGGAGGAGCGAAGGGGTAATTGGGTGGGAAGACTAAAGTGCCCCAGTATTGACCATTATGATAGGGAGTATCTGGAGGGCCGGTGAGGATATAATGCCATCTGAGGAGTGGGTCAGCGCGGGGTCTGTTGGAAGGGAAATGAAGTGGTGACATACTCGAGAATGTTGGATTCCGAAGGATGCGCAACGATGAATGGTGGAGGATTTTCGGAGATGGTTTTGTATTCTCGCGTAAGCTATGGACTATCAAATTCTGTTCTGTATCAAAACGTGCCGTCTCAAGGTGACCTACTCGTTTGTTCGCTGCCCGACTGGCCATGATGTCGCGAGGCTGCGACAAAGGATGGTAGTCACTTTACCAACGTCGCTTCACCGGGAATTGAATGTCAGGACAACGTCGGAGTGCGATCGTCTCTTGATCCGATAGCAGAGGATGCTCGAAGAAAGGCGGGATGTGGTGTTGACGTGAAGTTGAAGAGGCTTGAGGATTAGATTATCTTCCGGATGTCGTGTGCTTATGACGGAACACGGTGAGCGGCGTTAGCAGGGCAAGCCAAGATTCGCATTCGAACGTCAGGCCGTAAGGCATGAACAAAAGAGTGCTGGAGTCTGGACGCTTATGTAAGCCAGCACGACCTTGACGCCGAATCGCGTTCGCGAACGCCACAACAGAACTTCGTCAATTTGTTCAATCAAGCTTGCATTGAAGCTTGCGATGGCTTCACCTGGATCTTCTGGAGACGATGTAAGTTGGCACTTTCTAGCCGGACGAACGGTTCTCAACGACCACTCACCAAGGTCCAATGGCTTATTCGTGGTGGTTGTAGCTCTTTGAGAGTCTCCGCAAGACCGATGAAAAGAAGTTGGAGGACGAAATGCGGATGGCGAGAGAGAGGGAGATGGCACAGAATGAAAAGGCACAGGAAAGACTGAGAGAGTTGGTCAGAGATCACAGAATCCCGTTTGCGCAAGGAGTCAAGACTGAGAATTGTTTAGGTCGGCAGCAACTCGACTCTGCCAGTGACCATTTCCTCCATTCGATTACATGGCGCGGACAACACCAGGAGATCATTCCTCGATCGCCTGTTCGATCCGATCTTGAGCGCCAATCGAGACAGCCCGTACACTTTGTCGGAAGCTCTACGTGAAGTCGGATCTGCGGCGGACAAACTTCGAAGGTTTGGTATGATACTGAAAGACAGCTTTTGTATGCCGGCGTGTTGACGTGACATAGATATCTACCGCGATGGCATATCTATGTTCATTGATACACCGTCTCGGACCGATCCCTCGTCCACTCCTACCGATATTGATATACACCTAAAAGCCAGCGAACGCGGTCGGATAGCCCTGAAGACTGGAACGGATCTTGGAAATGTAGAGGGCTCAGCATACGGCAATCTTTTGTGGAGGAACATATTTGGAGGCGCGGAATCTATCAACCTCAATGCTTCTCTCGGGACTCGTACAAAATCTGCATATCAGGGCGTGTTTGACATGCCAATTAATAGCGACCCAGACAAGCGACTTACCGTAGATGTTCTTTCGAGCGCAACGCTTAAACCATGGGCAAATCATGAAGAGGCACTTAAAGGAGCTGGAGCCAAATTTGGATGGGCTACGAAATCTGGAACGAAGCATTCGCTAGGGTACACACAAGCTTGGAGGCAAATTACTGGACTGTCACCAAATGCCTCGCCTACAGTACGAAACGACGCGGGGGATACTGTTAAAAGCGCCATATCGCATACTTGGATAGCCGATAGAAGGAACCATCCTTTCCTGCCGACCGATGGGTACTACATGAAGACGGTGTCAGAGATAGCTGGATGGGGTCCACTGCGTGGTGATGTTGCTTTTTGGAAATCGGAACTGGAAACGTCGACATCTACGTCCGTTCCAATCCCAGGAATTAAAGGGGATTCTGGTGTGAGCTTCACTACTGGTATGCGAGCTGGACTACTATATCCTCTGCCTGTTGGGTTCGGCTCAACGTCTCAACCTTCGAGAATCAACGATCGCTTTCAACTTGGTGGACCTACCGACGTACGAGGCTTCACGATGGGTGGCTTGGGCCCTAGAGATGGACAAGATGCCGTAGGAGGCGATGTGTTTGCGGCCGCCTCTGCCAATCTACTATTTCCTGTACCTCGGGTGGGCAAAGATAGTCCTCTTCGATTTCAACTCTTCGCGAACGGCGGCAGACTTTTGGCATTGAAGGACAAAGAAGACAACACACAGCACAGCGTATATAGCACCGTGGCTCAGCTAGGAGACGGAGCCCCAAGTCTCTCTGCAGGACTTGGTTTGGTCTATGCACATCCAGTCGCACGATTCGAACTCAATTTCAGCTTACCGCTCGTCACGAGAACCGGCGAAGAGGCAAGAAAAGGGCTGCAATTTGGAGTGGGAATTAATTTCTTGGGCTCATAATATCATGTCGAGATAGATGGACTGTAAATATCGCATATACGTGTATAGTATGCGGGACTAGGGGCGGCTTAGAAAAAATACCACGGTTGAATACCGATTTCCTAGCATGTCACCATTACTGCTAGGATGTCTTCGCCATCCGGGTGCTTACTTTTTATATTGCTTCACTCGAGACTTTGTGGCACGCCGAAGAGGTACCCAACAAGGTTGTTGACGCTGTGCATTATATATAGCCAGCTTCGCCTACCTAGGTACGATGGCGGAACGTCAGTTCGAATACTGTTCCTTGCCTGTTGCTATTTCGTCTCTTCTCGTGGTGGCCCACTCATGACCATTACTATCTTTGGTGGCTATGTTCAGTAGTCGTTGAAATCAATGGGCTGCCGGCTCATTTACTAAGTATGAAGAGACATGACAATAGTTGAGTTGCTTTCGAATGCCACGTGTGGACTTCTCTCCTCTGGCAAACTGGTGTTGGTTCACACTAATAGCATGATGTCCTGAACAGAGTGTCAGGAATTCAAGAGGATGATGACTAGCAAGCCATCATATCTGTTCAACTCCCGAAGTAAATTGTGGCCCAAAAGAGCTGCAGTTTGTCTTCGTTCAGCAAGCTCTCTACGACAGAGCAAGCGAGTGGCAAGTCACCTCAGACATATCACAACGAAGGCAAGCAAGTATCCCAGCCAACAGACTCGGATGTATAGAAGTAACAATTCGCTAACTCGGCTGATTTACAGGAGCTAGATCTTCCAAACGATCGTATGTATATCATCAAAATATCCCAAAGAAAACCCCCATTCGATTTCAACTACAAACGCCCTCCCTG
The DNA here is from genome assembly GCA_003988945.1 of Chaetoscypha palmicola. Taxonomy (NCBI): domain Eukaryota; kingdom Fungi; phylum Ascomycota; class Leotiomycetes; order Helotiales; family Helotiaceae; genus Chaetoscypha; species Chaetoscypha palmicola. Next base: position 85,496 of record QYAH01000164.1, on the reverse strand, counting down.
TCAGGTCCCAAACGAGAATCCCAATTGATCCACTCCATCCAAGAACAACACTACTCTGGAAGCAAGCAATCAAGTCCTACCAGGTCCCTCCTCGAAGCTCAGCTGTGCTGTACATCGATGTTGAGGACGATTGTGGGTGTACACTTGAGATGGAAGTGGAAATCATAAGGCGTTTAGTGCTACTAGACTTGTAAGTATAATGTCTAGGACAGTAGGAGGAAGGGGGAAGCTTACAGCGCAGCAGGAACATCCGCTACAGCTATCACCACAGCCACAAGTCGCGCAAGAGCAATCTCCCTTCATGATGTCGGTTGTCGGGTGATAGTTTAATACAAAAGTCGTCTAGTAAGCAAAGCAAAAAGTCTTATACGAACAATAATCAAGATGTATTGTTTTAGTAGATAAGTAGCTTTCGCGTAACCAGAATCAGAACCAAGGAGGCATTCCACACGCTTTATATCCCCGTCCTGAAGCTGAATGAGGGGTCGTAGCTAATAAACTAACGTAAAGTATGTCCTACAGTGTCCTACACACCACTCCACGCCCGCGACGAATGGAAAATGTTATTAGCGGCTAGCACGGCGGGATTGAGGAGGCCTAAGATTACACTACAGCGTCACAAGCAGAGACGGGCGAGACGAGGCGAGGCGAACCCGCGAGCGGAGGGGTTTTCGCGGGTGTGCCGCTGGAGCCTTACATGTGCCTGCCGTGGAGTTGGATAGAGTTTTGGAGGTTCACCTAGACGTGCTCAACAATGGGAGACTCTCTTGAGTCGTGGAACGGAAAAGGAAATACAAAGCAGGCTCGAAGTCATAGGTCTCGGGCAAGACGAGTGAAGAGGGCTTATTGGAGCGGAGAGGGATTCCTGGGGATGCGCGCGAATGCAACAAATTGATAACGATAGTGGCGATTATGACAAGAGAGGATGGGCGTGTAACGCGCCCGGGAATGGTGAATGGTGGGGTTGGAGGTTGGAGGGGATGGGACTGGTAGGTGAGCATGCAATGAGGTCAGATGTTTAGGAGAGTGGTGTTGGAGAAGGTAGGCAATGACGGTGAGAAACGTGGCACTACGTTAGTGGCGTGGGGGGGGTGTAGGTGTTGTATTGGTGACAGAAAGGTTGGTGTCCAAATGTGAAGGAGGACGGCGCAGGCTTTTGGCAAGCTTGGCTGTACTCACTTGGGCGTTTCTGTCAATCGATGAGTTGACATGTTTACAAATGGGATGTCTAAGCTTGGTGGTACGAAGCTGTCAAGGGGATCGTCTTGGGCAGCGTTGCAGATGATGGCAATGCAAAGCCATTGTAGTCTGGAGTGGGCAAGCGAGGGCATCTCCTACGATGGATATACAGGTCACAGCCAGAAAATATTGAACGAAACAACAGAAAAGCACTCTTCTTACGACTTCAAGAATTCTCGGTGTGAAAATGTATTAAATTTCCCCTCCCTTAACTATGCAAATCAACGAGCGGCCAGCCCTTCCCCCTCCAAGCACAAATTCCACCATGGTATCATCCCACAACCGTCCTCAAACCCATAATGCAACAAGCGACCACCCTAGCCCGTCCAACATGCGAGAAACGAAGCAAAACAAAACCCCAAATGACTATCTATCGTAGTCGTGTTGTCGAGGAAAGCAAGTGACAGCGTCGAAGAGAAAGAGGGTATTTGAAGTGAAGGATTCCGAATATGTTCGCAGGCACGCTTTGAAAAGTGGGATGTGGTGTGGTGCTGCAAGTAGGTGATGGAAGATGATTTATTTTCCGCAGCTAGAGCAGGAGCAGTCGGAGCCGCAGTTGCCTGTGAGAGAGATGTTTGTTAGTATCGTTTCTTTTGGAGTATTATTTTCTGATGTTGTGTTGCTTCTTTGCTTTGTCGTTATTGTCTGTCTGGTGCCGAGGACAAGACTAGCAGTTGTCGTAGCGGGGTGGAGGGGTAGAGAAGCAGACGGGCAAGGGGGTCGCTTACAGCTGGAGGAACCTGAGCATCCGCATTCACCCTTCATGATGATGGTATTGATGGAAGTTGTTTTGAAGGTGTTTGGTAAGTGATTTGGTATGTTGGATATCGAGTTGCAAGAGTATTCTTTTGTGCTGATGATCTCTTTGAACAAAGGAGGGACGGACCCGTCCCTTATATGCCTGCCCTCCTCGCCTCCCCGACCTGCTCTGCTGTATTATCGTCGGCATATTTTGCTCGGATCCGCCCTAAGAACCTTGCGTTTCACGACTCGGAGCCAATGGCCTGCCAGCTGTGGCAGGCGATTGCGCTGTTTGTGCGGTGCGGTCCTCCCATGCTGCGGGTTTTGTGCGCTCTGTGGCCGGATTCGACATGGTGGCGGGGACTACTTCCTTTGCCTTGGCCGTGTTCAGAGCAGGTAAGCGAGAAAAGAGCGAAAGAGACTCACTCTTTCAAAGCAAGCAAGCAAGCATGATTCGTCAGGCAAGTCACTTGATGTAGAATAGCTTAGGAAGAAGACAAAAGCAACATCTTCATGGAGAATCCCTTGGTCAAGCGGTCCGCTGACGACCGAATGACATCTGTTCCAACGAAGCGAGCGAGCGAGCCTCGAGATGTGGAGAGGAGTTCCGTTGCCCGGATGAATAGCACTTGCACGTTTTCTTGCCTTCCACTTTCGATCTTCCGTTACAATCAGCACAAAGGTATGGACGGACAGCTTCTCGCTTCAGCAACTGTACCATACGCTAACCGAGTCGTGACACCACGAGTAAGGAATACAGAGTTACCTGCTTGCCTCCATCCAGCCCGATGACCTATCCAATTCTCACATTTCAATTTCTCCCGAGACGGTGAACAGAGTTTGTCTTTCAAGATCGGCATGTCCGACTTTCCACTGTTGTACTGTACTTCATATCATGGACATGTACAGAACGTCAAAGCTTCCTCCACGATGACCATCATGTACAACACTTCTGCACGACACGTCCACCGTGCGGTCGGCGAAGCAAGTTCATGTACGTAATACGGTATTGTGATATGTACTGTACTTCGAAGTACTTCTGCGTCTCCAGGTTCAGGTGTCATGTCACGCACAGCCTTTGGTCGCCCAGGCAGGACAAGCAAGCCTGCTTGCCGACCAATTAAAACATGCTCAAATACGTCCCTGCTCCAAACAATCTCATTCTTGCTATCGTCTCCTCTTGCTTGCTTGCATAGCTTCCACGAACGCGTGTATAAGAATAGCCGTCATCTCACTCGTCGAACCTGCGGCTTGGGTGTTTGCTTTGGGGTTTTGGAACATATTCGCTTCTATGTGTAGTGGAGAGCGGAGCTGTGTAGAGCCGTATTTATGGCTATGGATTTGGAGACAGAAATGGCCTACCTATCTCCGCGGCTCTTCGGCAGAGCTCTCATGTGACACTCCTCATGCACGACCCTCTGCTCTGTATTTCTTTAAAGTCAAGTAGGCAGGCAAGCAAGCAGGCAGGGTTTAGACACAACAAGATCATCATATCCTATCCCATGAGCCCATTCCTTAATCTACCTAGTAAAGTATTAAACGGAACCAATGATCGATTTATGAAGCCGTGAAGACTCAAACTTTGTATCCCTTCTCCTAATCGATGGGATAGAGTACGGTTTTATGTTTACTTTTCATTCATCGCTCCTATCTCAATCCCAAAGGCATACCAGTGAGGGGTCAACACTTCACTCCAGCTAATACGACTTGCTCGTTAATTCACCCACCGATCAAAATTCTCGTCGTATTTAGTTGATGCAATTCAGAATCCTGAACAATCACGCGGCGGTACAGACTTGCTTAGACTCTGTATTCCTTCTCCCAATCAAGGAGACCACGATTTACCAACTTTTGAACTCGACTTCCCTCATTCATAGTCCCCACGACTTTCGCACCTTCATACTTGCTTTTCCTACAACTCCCAATCCCACTGGTCGACAGCCCTAGTCATTACGTACCTCGTTACCAAAGCATCTTGCCCTCGGCCGTAGAGCATTCAACGGGCAAGCAAGTCACGCGATTGATCATGCATGGGCGAGAGTGGCTTGTCTGTATCTATCTACTACGAAGGAAAGCAGATGAACGAGTGTTTTGTCATCATAATAAGAATGCCGCTTCAGTCAATCAGTGTTCTCGTTCTAGACTTTCTGTGTTTGCTTGCTTTCCTTCATTGCCGACAGGAGATTGAGTGTGGGAAATTGAAGTCAATTGAAAGCTACTTTCGAAATCTTCCAACGTATCGTTTGCACTGTACCTCGGTAAGAACTCTGATGCAGGCTTGGAGATGTCTCTCCTTGCATGGATGTGTACAAAGTTGTCTTTTACAAAAGTGACGTGGTTACACATATCCAACAAATCTGAACTGAGACTCGGTAGCCATCCAAAGTTTCAAAAGTCAAGGGTATCTATTCCAATATTCTCCAGATTCGAGTTCACGATGACTCACGTAACGACAGCCACGTTAATCGGGTATCCTCACGAACACAAGTATGAACGACATAAACCTTAATTAGGACAAGTAAGATCCCCAGTTTCCTCATCATAACTGCACACCGCGTCATTAAATCTATAGCATAAGTTCTGGAATCCGCCCTCGTCAAACGTCCAGAAAGCGTTGGGACCGGAAAGGTACATGCAGTCGTAACTAGAGAAACACATTAGAATTTAATCCAATGATGGCCGGGCTATGTCTGGTCACTTACTCGGTATTCAAAAGCCCCTTTTTAATCTCGGCAGAGACAAGTCCGTGGACGTTCGCAGGGTTCTGGACTTCGTAGTTTTTGTTATAGCACGCGACGGCGACGAAGTTGGCGGGGTCTGGGTTGTTGTTCCACATCTCGAGGGTGGTTTGTTGGGTGAATTGCTGACGAGCCTGGCAGTGTGTGAGTTACGTCTCAATAATTCAGTGGAAGGGTTTGGTTCTCACTTCGTCCCAGTCGTCGGTGATGCTGTTGATTAGATCGGTGGCTGCGCCGACGGCTGCCTTTGCTGCTTCGGTACCAAGTTCGGTTACTGCTGCAGTGGCTGCGGCCGTGACGAGCGCAGTAATTATTTGGCGTTTCTCAACTGGAGCTTCGACTGCGCTGATGGCTTGGGACTCGGATGGGATGGTTGCGGAGGTAGCGAGGGCGGAGAGATAGGCCGCAGCTGTGATGATAGAGTAACGCATTATGAATGGTGAGGATTTTACGAATGGTGTGCGTTCGAAGTATAAGGCTTGGTAATTGTGAAAGAGTGTAATTGTGAAAGAGTGTAAAACGATCGAGTCAGCGATATAATGAATGTAAACAAGGTTGGATTGAAGGAATGTAATGCTAAACGAAAGAGTATAGCTGAGACGAATAGAAAAGATAGTGGAAGAGGAAGTACACGACTATATATCTCTCCTCTTGACTACACTCGAGAGCAGCCATCAAGGCATGGCAGTTTGATCTGCCTAAGCGGAGAAATGTGAGGAGTCAATTAACGACTTCATTGCCTTGTCATCTCAAACAGGGGCTACTTAGCTATTAACCCTAGAGATGATCCGTTGGCACAGGCTTGGCAACAAATGCTGCTCTAATATCTTTGACCTCGCTATCGCTCGATACTTTAGTATACTTAAGTAACTTCGTTGTCGCTCGACATAACCTTAGTATCGCTCGATGTGTCTTGCTGTCGCTACCGCTCTCTTCGAGGAGCACATCTCTTATATCGAAGTTAAAATACGAAATCTTAGATTAAGAAAGCTCTTAAAGTGCGATATCTTATAAAGTACGATATCTCTTTATATGTGATATATATAGACTCTCGAGATACAAGCAGCCTTATTCACACTCTCTACACGTACCTTGCCTATTCGTTAGAGAAAAGCAGCGTGTACGGGTTACAAGGCGTTAATTAGTGAGGAGTGTGTGATGATGGGTCTGGACCAGGGGCCCACGTGGAGGTAAGCTTGGGTTTGCTGAATTAGGCATTAGAACCTTTGGAGATACTATGGAGGCTCCGAGTGGGGCATAAAGTCCAAAAGCAGAGGTGGATATGTATGACCAAGAAACTGTGACTAAAACGAAATTCGAAATGTTCAACTAGAGATTTTGCTACTCAAGTGCACTGCTTACGAAGGTCTGGAGTCGAAGCAAGGAGTAGAGATGCCCAACTTCCATAGGCTTATGATTCCGACATCCTTCTCAAAAAGTCTCGCTCGCTGTTACTCTGTCGTAGACGAATAGATGACGAAATTTTGTAGTTGTGGACTTAGAGGGGTCGCATTTTCTGAGTTGACTCGTCTGGAGTAGTGTCCGCCGGAACACCATCCCTGGGAGATCTGATAGATCTTCGGCTATTTCCCATCCTAGGATCAGATCATTATGCGAGAAACTACCCTTCTCATTGATCTAGGGCACATCTTCGGGGGGGCCGCGACAAAATAATGATATTGTCTGTGCTGCGCTCATCTTCAAGCCAGGGGTTGTTTCATGAAAAATCCCCGCAGGAATTGGTAAAGTGAACGAGAAATTCTAGTCGGGAAGGTGTTTGGCTCGGAAAGTCTTGAGATCTAGATGTTTGCTTGATTAGATTGCTTGGTCAATTCTAAGTTTGTTGTGATTAGAGAAATTCGTATGATGTGTGGTAGATAATGCCCGATCTCAAGAGAGTGTTTCATCGAGGGCTACTCCTTCGCGAAAGCAGAATAGATATAGTGGAGAGCAGATGAGCCTGTCCACTTCAAAAGACGCTCGGGCTGCTCAGAGTCGGGACGCTTTGGTATAAAATGAAAGGCGGCTCTCCCTAGACTACTTTACGGGGTGACCGAAATAATGCAGAACGCATCCATACTACGTACAGCCCATAGTCGTAATTCCTAAGAAAACCCGCCTGTCTCCGAGATATAATCGGGGCTCGTGTAAGGGTATGTTACGGACTTTATAGCTTATTTAGTAGGGCACTCTAGGACCCTAGCTAGTAAGACTAGGTGGTTTGATAAACACTAGGGGTTATTTGATAGCCGCAGGGTATTTACAATTTTGGAGTTACGACTATGGGCTGTACAGCCCTGATGGTCGTGGGTTCTACTGTGGTCCAGGGGATAACATTTTGCCGAACAAGGCTACCTGGAATACTGTAAAGTCAAATATTATCCAATTACCCAACGAGCTCGAGGCAAAATAGAGGCTAAATGACTATGAATTGTCCTAAAACGCTCCGCAAACAGATGCCTTCGCCTAACTATTATCTCATGCTCCAGTACTATTAAGTTGGTAACATTTAAATACCATCTTCGTGTCGAGACAAAGAGCATGATACCATCTTTGGTGCACTCATTGCTTTCCCAGACGCCTGGCATATCTCGGGTATATATTACAAATGGCATGGGTTTCAGGGACAACTTCTACCGGCATCTAAAATGTTATTGAGACCTACGATAAATGACTTACACTTGAGTACTTAACTACTTTACGAATTCCTTAAGATGAATGATTCACTTTGGGTAAGTCGAGCTGCCGAAGAATGTTCGTCTATGAGACGAGCGATTGGCGGCAAATCAGTGTTAGTTCTGCTTTCAGAAATAGTGTACCTCGACCGTGCTCCGTTGTCGAGGACCTAGATTTCCATTAGGCCTCTACGTACACCAGTATAAATTCATAGATCACAGGTTTGTTTCGGAGCAAGAAAAGGGATTGGGCCGCGAGTGGATTCTGAAGGTCGATAACTTCAATCATCTCAGATAAAGACATGAGTGATTTGCCATGCGAACATAGAGTCTCACATTTTGCATAGCAATTTAATAGCACTTAATTATACACAGCATGCCACGGCGACAATACTCACCAACAGGGAGACACAAGGACCTTTTAGCCTTCATACTTGCATGCAAAGCGATTTTTCGGAAAGAGTGACTAAAGTTAAAACTACAAAAGCGACTTCCTCCTACTCCAAGGCACACGAATGCATGTTGGATACAATCATATCCTCGCCACCTTCTCCCATCCCGAATTCAGGGTTTACAAGTTACCCTTTATAGCGACCTTCGACAACGGCAGGTCGAACGAAAAGTTAACCTAGAAGAAAACTTAGCATCAAGAGACTCCAAGAAGGACCGCAAACTTACAACACTCATTTTCGAGCCAGTTTAGATAAACACGCAGCTGAGTCCAGCCTTCCCGCAAACCTCCTGCACATTCAGTTAGTAACAAATATTCAAAGTCGCCACTCCCGTTTTTCGGGTAATTGATTGACACTTACACGTCGACCATTAGAGCAGCCACGGAGATGGCAAGGTGCAACTTGACCTGGGCATGCTCTAGGACGGCAAGCAGTTCGGCCTAGGTTGGTTCCACCCCGGCATGCAGAGGGGCAGTTGCCTGGACTTGTTGGTTCTGGTTGTGGATTGGCAGTTGGATTTTGTGGTTCTGGTTCTGGAATGGCAGTTGCAAGAACGCTGAATGCGAAGACGGTGATGATGCTGAAGAACTTCATTTTGAATAGATAAAATTTTGGGAAAAGTGGTGAATTGAGTTTCTAGAAGTGTAGTGTGATGTGATTGTGATGATGAGGATGGTCTGGATTTGAGAGCAAATCCGGAGGTACTTATAGATTTCAGAGACTGATCTCAACGTCAAGATTGAAGTTCACGACATAAGTTTGTTCTCCCCTTTCTTTAATCGAGAAGCGGTATCCGAGAGAAGTGACGTGATCTAATAGACGACGCGTGCAGTATAATTACGTTTATTCTCAACGCTGCTGCCGGAAATAATTCAATACTCTGGGCATTCCTTCCCAATATATCGTTCAATCTGGAAATCAGAACTTACGTTATGATTCGTCTGATGGCATACATTGGAGTTGCTGGAGTGTGGAGTTTCGTTGTAAAAGCTTCGGTATCACTTAGCTTAGCGACTTCCGATAAGCAATATTATCAACTCTCATTATCCCGTTTGCTCATGTTTGGAATATGACTTCAAAGTTCGGCCTGTCGCATTGACACCGCAGTAGATGGTACAAGCTAGCGGTAGTCGCGTAGCTCGAAATTCGAACCTTCACAGCCGGGAATAGATGTATCCAACAAGAAATAATGTAAGATGCTCAGCTGCGCGGCGTATTCTATATATCATGTGAGCTCAGATGTGTCTAAGAGTTCTCAGGTATCTCGCCGAATCCGCAATCTCATCGTCTTTCGATCTCTCATTCTAGCGGTACGAAAACTTTCTTCCATTGTCAAGTCGATCACTCCCACCTGCTCATCAAGTACTGTGCAACTATGTCTTCAAGATGTCCAAGCTTGGCCTTTTCCACACCTAAGCATCTCGAAAGCTTCAAGGACTTTACCCCGCGGGTTCTGTTCATGACTCCGTGGGCATTAGATGCCAACCATGTTGAGAATTGTATCTGTATATTCATGATGATAGCAGAGATTACAGTACAAAGTTGAGAGTAAGTCTCTGCTCTACGCACCGTCGTGCAGGCTTAGTAATCACTGTTTTCAACAAACCAAACATCCCTTTCAGATGAGCTTATAATTATTAGGTACTTGAGTATCACAGCATGGAACTATGGATATGACGTAGATCTAATGATCAACTGAAGGCGTCAGGAGTACTCGCTAACGATAGCAGATTGCAGTATTCGGTGGCGTCCAGGCAATGAGTCTTGAGTCGTACTTTGATGAGCTATCCACATTTACTGACGCTTTCTAGCGTTCATTCAGAGATTTGGATCGTGCAATGCACTCACTGACGTATGCGCTCTTTCTCCACCTCTCGTTTCAATCATGAACTCTTTTCCATACCTCGGCAAGCTCATCGAACGTGCTCCCGTCACACGAGGCTTACTTCCACTAATTCTCGCGAAGGGTTGTTGGATCGCTGCTCCAGTCGCCGAACGATACGGACGTAAGATTGCGGTACTTCTCATATCACGCACATAGTTTGTAGGTGTTGCACTACAAATATCGGCTGCTTCTGCCGCTCAATTCATGGTTGGAAGAGTGCTTTGTTATGGAATGACAGGCATATGCGTCATAGTGATGCCAGCTTTTATAGCAGAATGCGCACCAGCATCCCTTCGAGAAACGATCACAGTACAACTGCAAGGGCAGATTGTTGCTGCTCAATTGATTGCTTCTGTGATCAACTATGCTACTTCTTCCATAAACACTAATATAGGATGGCGGATTTCAAATATTGGCAAGCCCCACAGGACTTCATGCGGTCCTCAGAGTGTATTCCTAACATCTGGTAGGAATCCAATTCGTCATGCCAAGCCTTCTCCTACTTTTTTATCCGTTTGTGGTCGAATCTCCAAGGTGGTTATAGTCTAAGGGATCCCGCAGTGAGGCCTCAATGTCGCTGCAAAGGTTGCGAGACAGAAGCGAAGATAGCATTCAGGATGAGCTTGTTCTACTAAACAGCGCCTAAGGAAATTTATTGAAAGGCGCCTGGAATGAGATTTTCGACAGCAAAAATTGAGTTAAGTCCCCTCTCGGCTCAAGTAGACTTCACTAGCTGACAATTTTCAGCGTTGCATTTTTATTGCAATACTCGCCATGGTTGGACAACAAATAACTGACTAGGCATTTGCAACACAATACAGTGTCATATACTATAAACAAGAAGGCTATAGCAACGTTTTTGCTCTCGGTATCATTATACAAAGTCTTGGAGTAATTGGTATAATTATTACCACTACCTTTGTCGACAACTTTGGACGTCGAAGGTTACTTGTTGGTGGAGGGCTTGTGCAATACATTTTTCTATTTATTATAGGATCTATTAGTACGATTAGGAACCCTAGCCAAGCAGAGAGGAGAGCTATAGTGGTAGGCTTCATACTATTCTTCTTCGTCTATTTGCTCGCTTGGGCGCCTCTTCCATACGTGATTTTAGGCGAAGTCTCTCATCGGCGCTTAGTGAAGGAGACAAACATGATTGCAGTGTCTCTATCGGTTATCATTGCATTCTTCGCATCCTTTACGGTTCCGTATCTCATCGAATCGGAGTATGTAAATCTAGGGGCCAAAGTTGGATTCATTTATGGAGGGCTGAGTATCGTGGTCAGTATTTTGACCTTTCTACTCATTCCCGAGAAGAAGGGAAGAAGTCTGGAAGATTTAGATTTCCTCTTTAATAATGGCACAAAGACGAGGGATTTCAGGCATCTACTTAATGATCAAACAATACATAGTGGGTCTGCCAAGACAGAGGCTGTAGCATGAATGGAATCATGTATACCGGCTCTGTTTCCCGATTCGATAATTATAATTCCATTCTACTTCGCCTTGCATAAATATAAGCTTTTCTCAAATGTCAATCAACTGAAAATCTCAGTATAGTTTAGTCCGAGGTTTCACGTGGTGCTGCGCTTTCACGAACACGGCCACGAAAAAGGGGAAGGATTTCTAGAAGGATTAAAAATCTGAGACATCAGCCGAACTTGAAGCCACACGAATGATAGTATTACCAACAACTCAGGCACCTCATTCAACCTTAGAGAGTATGAAACATCTTAGACATCAATTTTGGTCATGGTTAGTAGGCTCCTGCAGCGTTAGTCTCGTCAGCTAGCAACCATTAAGAGCGCCGAGAAGCTCACATCGGCGAGCTCTCGTCGGTCCTATAGAACGAGCTGTTCCAATCATCGGTATCACCGGTTCGAAAGGACCATCTGTATATATGAACGTGTACCAGAGGTGTCTAAAATTGCGGTCTAGCATTTTGTTAAACTTCTGCCTCAGCGAAATAGGAAATGAGCTACGATCATCTTTTCCCAAGAATTGGGTTGATAGATGGACCGTTTTAGTGAGAGCCACACCATTTCGCCTTCGAATTTGCGGAAGAGTGAACTTTTATGTCAAATAAAGTTCAGCTCTTAGAAAGCTTATTATTGTATGACAGGAGCACGATAATGAAGATCGATCACACTATTTGTCCAATCACCATATGTAAATATGCACGCTAATTCCGCTAAGCGACATCCGATGCGAGACCCGACAGAGAGCCGTACCCCAAGCTTGGGACCACAAACACACGCCCCTACGAATCTCATTCCTACATCCTCAGCCCTATGACCTCGTGCTCACTCAGCCCTACTGCGATGAGACCCTTGTTTATTGCAGTCTATTGTTTGACTGCTACCATCCTGAATGCGGCTGTTCGTAGATCCCTAAAGAGGCGGTGTCTGTTGTAGACTCTTCGCCACGATTGTAGTTGGCTCAATTAAAGATGAAAACCCAGATTGAAAATGGTGGAAACTGCTGGAAAGTCATCGGTGTACCAATTCAGACGATATCCGAGAAGAAGTCATGTCTGCTAAAGCTTTCTCAAACGATACAATTCCTGGTAGTCGGTCCAAGAAGGGAGAAAGCTCGACATCCTCAAAGCCACAAGACGTTCGAACAAGGTCTAAAACTGGTATGCTATACCAACAATCCTTCAAAAGTTTTCATTCCGTTGATAATCTCGTTGCAGGATGTTTAACTTGCCGTGCAAGGAAGGTAAAGTGCAGATCGAGATATCAGAACCGTCCGTCCCGGCTAACCAATCAGATCAAATGTGATCAAAGAGAGAATTCCTGTCACAACTGCGAGCGGGTGGGGGTGACATGCCCTGGGTATAGCTCTGGTGCGCTCAATCGCTCTGAGCGTGAACAACTTCAGAGCAAGAACTCCAGAGGTATGACTGAAGCTGGAATCAAAAGAAGTCGGCTTTTCAGGTCGTGCAAACCATGTCAAAAGGCCAAGACAAAGTGTTCGGGTAGCTACCCCACGTGTACGAGATGTGTTGATAGAGGCTTTGCTTGCATTTATGAAGCGGGGAAACGTCCTGAGAGTCAGACCAATGCCGATTCTGATGGTTCCGTAAGTCAGCATGGGGCTTCAACTCAACGCAGACCCAGCTCAGGTACAACGAGCCATGCGGAGACATCATCACTGGAAGAAGAATATTGTGTTTCTAGATCTGGATCTCACTCTCCAGCCATCACTTTGGGCGACAGTCGCTCAAAGTCAAAATCCAAATCAACCTCGCGACCAGCTGTTCCGCACTCGCTGTCATGGTAGGACTTTTTCGCTTACCCACAAGTAGCCTAAGTACTTAAGTATGCATTGCTAACTTTTCTCGATTAACAAAGGCTTTCGTCGCCATCACTTCCAGATCAAGTATCGGTATGCAGGTTAGCAGAAGCTTACTTCAACAACATACACCCGTTAAGATGCTTTGGATTCATACATAAACCTTCCTTAATGGAAAGACTAGACCAAGGGGATCTGGATGAACTCAAAAACAGTGCTTTGCTACATGTAATTTGTGCACTAGGCGCGAAGTAAGCTTTTACTGAACCTTGAAGGTGGCTCTCGCTTACTGGACTAGATTCTATGCCTTAGAGTTTCTGAATCCACAACATGAGCATGAAGTTGAGCACGTATCGTCTGCGGGCGTTGGGTGGGCTTCGAGAGCGCAAACCTTGCTGACTGCTAACCTCAATAAATTATCGATCGAGAATTTGATGGTAAAACTTCCTGTGAGTTTCTTCTTTACGAATTGATCTGACTCTAACTAGGCCGCTGTTCTCCTCCACGATTATCAGTTACGAAATGGCCATTACATGGCGGCATTCATGCTTAGCGGCTTGATAGCACGAATGGTGCAGGTTTTGCAGATTAACTTAGAGTACTCAACTGATATCCTCTGCTCTGGATCCACACCAAGACTCGATGCAACCACAAGAGAATCAAGACGACGTTTGATGTGGAGTTGCTTCATCCTCGATAGCTGGATTGGGAGCGGCGTTGATCAACTGACTTTACTCGACGAAAGCTTTATCAAAGTCCAGCTACCATGCAATGAACTCAGCTTCTTACAGCAGATTCCTTGCGTCACGGAGACGTTGAAGCATGGGCAAGTTCTTGACTTCCTACCTATAGAATACCGGCCTCTAGACGCTTCGGTCAACCTAGGATTGAATGCATACTTCGTAAGAATATCAGAGATACGCAAGCGAGTACTCCGGTGGGAAATATCATGTCTTTGCCCCATAACATCAGAGTCGCTGACCAGGAATAGGTTTAACAAAGGAGTAGACCTTAGCGATGCAGAGAAAGTCCCCAGTGCGGGCTTCGCCGCTCTTGATGCAGAATTCCAGCAGTGGTACGATACTCTACCATCAACACTACTTCTCAATTCGCGAACAATCTACATCCGGAAGGAAAGCAATCAACTTGCCGCTCTTTTCCTCCTTCACTGCGTTTATCACATGTCGATTTGCGAGCTCTACCGAGTGGGCAACCCATTGTTGCTACCGAGTTTGATGCGCCATTACTTCCCAAGAAAGTCATCGGTTCAACACCAAGTGTTTTTTACTCGTTGCCGGGAGACATGTTTTCGCCATGCAAAAGAAGTTGCTTGCATCTTGGGTACAGCCATACAATACGGTGCGAAAATGCTGTCTGATACTTGGCTGCCGACCATCGCATACGAAACGATCAGAATGATGGCTTACGAACTTACTTTCGATACCGATCGAGGTATCAATGTCAATCAGGAAAAGCTTCAGGAAATCCTTCCTCTGATAGAGGGAAACATGAAGGCTTTGCGTCTCATGGTACCATTGTTTGCAACATCTAAGCGTTGTGTAAGTAACTCCTCGTCTCAAAAGGAAGATATCTAATCGGACTCTATGCAGTTCCGTTCCGCCACTAGCTTTCTTCACCAAGCAGGACTTGGAATGCATTTAGATGGGGGTTTAGGCAACATAGATGAGACAAGTAGTACTTTTAGCATCGAAGGGTATGTTCAATCTATATTCCAATTTCCAACGGAAATCTCTAATGGTAACACAACACAGGCCTTCTATCCGGGAGATCAATTGTCACTCAACCCCTGAGAGTGTTCTCAACCCACTAGCAATATACAGCCTAGCACGAAAACATTTGGATGAGAAGCACGCCCCAGAGACAGTCCTCGCAAGCTCTTCACAAAGAAGCTTAGCAACTGATCATCGCATTTTCCCCCAAGATGCCCTCAGTGGTGCTTCTCAGCTGGAGGCCAACTACATCCGGCCCTCGATGCCTATGCAAGACAATGGGTTGCTACCAGTGTCTACTGAGTCTGGAATGTACATGCCATTTAGTGGCTCACAATCATTTTCTGATTCTTGGACGGCACCCATCATGGAGAACCCAATGACCAATAGCGGACTTGAATTTATGCCTCATTTCGAAGGGCCGTGGCAGTCTATGGATACAGCGCAAGGGAATATGGAGGCTCAGAGCTCCTTTTCGCCTACGAATCCTCTCCTAGGGCTGGACCTTGGGAGGGATGGAGTGCAGAGGTTTTTTATTTGATTGCGGTATTGGATTAGAGATAGATTTGTAGAGCATAGAGCAGATACACGGATTAGGAGTACGGTACGATTATATTTTGCAATACTAGAGTGGCGTATGGAGTTTATGATACTGTAAAGCGTATGATCTGGTGATTCTCCACGCAACTCCCGCAACGTAGACTTCTTGTGGATGTCTTCATGTGATTCTGCGCAAAGTTCTTCCACAGTCTCCTTCTAGTACATGCTGCCCTGGTAGGTACCCCTGTCCATTTCGTTATTCTACGTCCAAGTGGCTCTTTGGAATCATATCTTCAGCACGTAAGCTGCCGAGCATCTCGATAACCTCAGCATAATCTGTAATAATGCACTGCACGCTTCATGAATGAGCTGGGCTGCGCAATCAAACCTATACGCGTATTCGCAATAATACCCCGACGAAGCCGATAA
Organism: Chaetoscypha palmicola; assembly: GCA_003988945.1. Classification (NCBI taxonomy): domain Eukaryota; kingdom Fungi; phylum Ascomycota; class Leotiomycetes; order Helotiales; family Helotiaceae; genus Chaetoscypha; species Chaetoscypha palmicola. The sequence continues at coordinate 69,770 of QYAH01000164.1, read as the reverse complement.
AACAAGTGGCAATGTCGCTCTCGTAAAGGACAATTAGATACACCATTTTCGCTGCCTACCGTCGTAAAATACGCAAATAATTGAATGCATTTTGGCGGAGCAAACACAAGGCGCAAGAACTGTGGTGATCCGCGTGGCCCGTACCTAAGACTTGATCGACACTTGAAGTGGCGAACGTTGTCCGCGACTTGGGCCTTCGTTCAGTGACCAATCAGACCGCGACTCCTTAAAAGTAATCGGATTGCTCGATCTGATGTAGATGCACTCGACTTCGGCAGAAAAGATGGTCGTAGATGTTTGTTCTCCCAAAGTGCTTGGTATGAACAATGTGGATGTCTTCTTTGGCCCTAGGCTAGGCAGGCTGAAAATTGTGACTTTATACACGAAAGATGTCTTCAGGCGTGGAAGGTTCTACTTGGTATGTTGTGCGTGAGCTTTCTAACTACAATTTATGCAAATCTTACCATGGCTTAACCCTGCTCTTCTCATGTCATCTATTATGCTTCTCTGTCAAATACTTTACTACCAAATTTCCAGACTTGATCAACCTCTAGATTCTTGAATCCGTTCGCATCAACCCTTTCGTTTATTATCACTAGATCAGCATCCGCATCGCTGTCCAAGCACCCTTTGATGCCATCTAAGCTTAGCATCGCAGCTGGTGTCGCTGTTACGGCTCTCAAAGCTTGTGGTATGCTAGCACCCGACCAGTTGAGGAAATTTGTTGCGCATTCGATGAGCGTGATCGAGCTAATAAATAAATCAGTAACGAAACATTTTCAAAGATTTCCTGGACCACATACCTTCCAGCAATCTTCTCTGTACCCTCCAGAGTCAGCTTCGGGCCGGTCTTCACAAGTCTTTCGCTATTTCCCCACTCATACACGCCATCAGGTAGACCAACGAGGTGCATAGCATCCGTAACAAGTATAAAGCCGTCAGGATGGGCGTTGAAAGCAATTTTGATGCTCGTGGGATGAAGATGAATGCCATCCGCGATTATGCCAAAGTAAGGCCGGGGTAGATTTTCAGCCCTCCCCAGAACACCGAACACTCCAGGATTTCGATGGTGTAGTGGTCGCATGGCGTTGAAAAGGTGCGTTATCATAGTTGCGCCAGCTGCGACTGCCGCTGATGCTTCTTCGTATGTAGCCTCGGTATGTCCCATTGAATAGACAATTCCTCTCGACGTTATCTCTGGGATTGTCTCTGTCATAGCTGCGATCTCTGGTGCTGCTGTAATTGCCCTAATCCTTGGTGCCAACTCGTTTCCTTCCCTATCGAAAGTCCTGTTAATATTTTCCGATCCGTACATATCTTCCAAGTCTCTGAATCCACACGCCGCTGGGACGAGCACTCCGACAGGATGGATGCCATTTTTCGTTGGGCTGATGAAGGGACCTTCACAATGTGCACCGAGGGATTCTGCGCCATCAGAAGCAAGACGTTGAGCTCCTGACGGACCCAGGAAGGGGAGTGATTGGTGGTAGACTTCTTTACTTGAGGATGTTAATGTCGGAAGATAGGAAGTGACACCGGTCTGGACGAGTGACTTGTTGACTTGTCTCAAGAGCTTTCCATATGTCGACGGATCTTCTGGAATTGAAGAGAAGTTGAACCCGAAGGCGCCGTTCAACTGAACATCGATGAGACCAGGAGATATTATCCGTCCGCCCAGGTTAATGATGACATCTGGCACCAAGTGCTCGCTGTAGAAGGCCTCTTGACTTCGTATAATTTTGCCTGTAGCAGATGAAACCCAGAGATCTTGAGAGATCAAATCATCGCCTTTGACCAATCTACAGTTCGTAAACTTCGTGATGGTTTCCGTCCGAGTCGAAATTGCTGAAGGCATGGTAGCTGAGCCGTTGATACGACGAATACCTTGTCTTTATCTTGGAGTCGTCGAAGTAAAAAGTCTGTGGTTACACCACGATCTACCACGGAGAACTACATATCGGATAACATGGAAACTCCTAGAGTTTCCAAACTTGCCTTGATAATATGTGTTTCGAACGAGTCTTTAGCTTTGCCACAATCACTAAGCCGTTTGGTACATGATAAGCTTTCAAGATAATGTGGTGACATGACGCTGAAAACATTGCTAGAGGTAGCAACCCATGATTTGAGGTACCCAAACCCACATGGATGATCACAAGTCGTAATTAGAGGCAACATGTGGCGGCTCTGAGTGTGTGGCCGAGATACTTTGGTACCACGAAGATGTTCGAGATGTAACGTCTCATTGACCGAGCGGATCGCCGGACCCGCGGGTTATGAAGGAACGTTGTTCGCAAACATTGTGAAATTCAAATCAGAATCTTTTCAACTACTCTGCGGCTATTTGATGGCCAGACACATGCCACGATGAAGTACTTTTATGGCAATTGTCGCCAAGGTGACAGCATTAGACCAAGGTGACACCAAGCATGCTTTTGTACGAGGCTTGGCCGTTGTTCCAGTACGTGACAGCTGCTGCTGGTCTGGGGCAATAGGCACGGGGAAGAGCGGCCCCCGGGGCAAGACCTTGTGAGTGATACTCGTGACAGATGGTCGAGAGAATCCATCCTGAAATACATGTTGAAATATCAGCTTGTATACAGATTCGAACTTGAATGAGAAAAGACGATGTGGTGGATTTGGACTCGTTCCGCGAGCAGTAATCGGGTAATGTTCGGCTATTGCCACAAAAGGGGAGCTGTGACCACGTGATACTTTTCTCAAATATGTTCCAAGGTTCCAATTTACGTGAGCGTCACTTCTACCATGTCCTAAGCGACGTACTCCCTAGAATCAACGTTGGCAGTATCAGATTGATAAAATCGGCACTCGACTCTTTGTTTTTGTGCTTGTACCCTTGACGTTGTCTTCAAAATTCGACAAAATCGCCGACGCCCATTCATGAGCCGCAATGCATGAACGTTTACCTCATGCAACCTCTGCAAGCTAGAGACGTTACCCCTTCGATGAACATGCTCCCGTGCATACACGAGAACAGTAGGAACGAGAGAGAGAAGTCACGCTGTTCTTAGTCATTGCAATAGTGTGACCTCCACCTATTCGAGCAGAGATTTCAATCAGACAGTAAAGATGGACGCTTCCGGAGAGGAGATGGACCCTATCTGGGAGGACCTCGACTGGTAAGAATATCCCGATGTTTGAGATCCCACCGACAATAAATACAGTCAGATTTTCCATGATTTCCTGTAACGGCTGATGGACAACATGTCAATGTGTTCAGTGACCAAGTCTCGGTCACTTATGCCAGTATCTCTTGTGATCCACCAATGACAAGCTTCTGCAAACTCTATTCCAGCAGGAGGCATGTGATTGGGCTGTTCTAACTGTCAAGTAGGGCCATTGGGTCTATGTTTTATATGGGCTTCGATGGCACAGAAGTAACCCCTCAAATTCGGACGTTAATTGAGGATCACCATCTGGGATCTATCCTATTGACAACCAAAAACCTCATATGTAAGTAGACAAAAGCGAGTATTTTCTTCAGACTCGTGCCACGATACCATGCTGTATTTACCAGTGGGTACATTACTGGTCGAGCCACCAGTGGCGTATGCTTATGCCTGAAATGGTAGATGGAGCATCATCTTTTGAATTTGTGTCTCGATTACTGCTTCCTTTTCTTGGATCTTTCTTCTCGATCTTCATGTCCCATCTTACTTGCGCCTTCTTGCAAAATCTATTGCGTTGACACAAGCTTATCAAGTACTAGCTGCCCAGCAGACTGCTAGCCTCGTTCAGGAGCTTCAGACCATTGCCCGCAAAGCTGGACATCCGGTCCCGTTACTGATCGCTTTGGACCAGGAAAATGGAGGTGTCAATAGTCTTTTCGATCAGGATTACATCTGCCAATTCCCCAGTGCCATGGGAGTGGCGGCGACAGGAAGTCCTGAGCTTGCCTACGAGGTCGCAAACGCTACCGGGGCTGAGCTGTTCGCTGTTGGAATCAATATGATAATGGGCCCCTGTCTTGATGTTTTGACAAATGCACGATACCAACCATTAGGTGTCAGAGCTACAGGAGACGATCCGCAGGAAGTTTCCCAGTATGGCATTGCAGCGATGAATGGGTACAAAGACGCCGGGATCACCACGTGCGGAAAGCATTTCCCTTCGTATGGTAACCTTGATTTCCTGGGATCGTCATTGGATATGCCGATAATCACCGAAACATTGGAACAACTCAGTCTTGGAGCCTTGGTACCATTTCGGAATGCCATCAAGGAAGGTTTAGATGCCATGATGGTTGGTGGTTGTGCAATAGCAAATCCTAGTATGTATTTCAGGCCATGTATGCGTCGTATCTTATTTTGATGTCATTTTAGGTATGAATGTTATGCATGCCTGCCTAAGTAGTCAAGTTGTTAACGATCTACTGAGACAAGATCTCGATTTCAACGGTGTTACAATATCTGAATGTCTGGAAATGGACGCCTTAAGTCATGATATTGGGGTGAGAGGCGGCACTGTTATGGCTGTCGAAGCCGGCTGTGACCTTGTTTTGCTTTGCCGATCCTTTTCTGTCCAGCAAGAAGCGATCTCGGGCTTGAAGCTTGGAATAGAAAACGGCATTTTCACCAGAGAGAGGATCAACCTTTCGTTAAGACGCATACTCAAGTTGAAGTCGAAATGTACGAGCTGGGACCGAGCGCTGAACCCAGCAGGAATCGCTCAGCTTTCATCTTTACATTTTACCCATTCATCTTTATCCACCAAAGCGTACGATAAGTCGATCACTGTCATGAGAGACAAAGGACACCTGTTACCTCTATCGAACACATTGTATCCTGAGGATGAGCTGCTATTGTTGACGCCGCTCGTCAAGCCACTACCTGCATCGGCAGCTACAAAGGCTGTGTCAGAGACACAAGACTGCTCTAACGAGCAAGACAAACTTCATAAATCCTCAATCATGAGCGGTGAAGGCGTCTTCCGCGAGCTAGGTCGAGCTCTAGCCCGGCAACGAAATGGGAAAGTAATGCACACTTCTTACACAGCTAACGGCGTCCGTCCAGTGCATGAAAATTTAATCAATAATGCTGCAGCTATCATCATCGTCACAGCAGATGCTAACCGAAACTTGTATCAGAACGGCTTCACAAAACATGTTGCCATGATGTGTTCAATGTTGAGCTCAGGTGGGAAGAAGAAGTCGTTGATTGTGGTTTCCGTAAGTTCGCCGTATGATTTTGCTATGGATAAGGCTATAGGAACATATGTATGTACCTTCGACTTCACCGAGACAGCTATGTCGGCTTTAGTCAGGGCGCTCTTTGGGGAGTTTACCCCTTCTGGTACCCTTCCCGGAACTCTCCGCAAGAGCAGAAAGGTCCAAAAGTCAAGACAACACTGGTTGGTCGAGGTATGGGATAAAGAGCGGGATCAACGTGGCCTCCAGGCTCTCATCAAGGCAGTCGAGAAGATGTTGCCTCTTAATCAATATTGCCCCTTGACTGGTGCTACTGCTGACTCGTTCGAGCTGGTAAGTGTGTGTGGCTTTCTTCATGTGTTTTTAGCTAACTTCTTGCAGGCGATGAATGATAAAAATGGAAACCACATCGACGAGTCCCACTATGTCGTCCGAAATAGCAGTACGCAAGCTCTCTTCGGCTTTTGTTCAACATACTTTTATGGTGGAACTGGAGTCATAGGTGCTCTCTTCGTAGACCCCGGAAAGCGCAACCTATCCATCGGTCATTCTTTGCATAAACGAGCTATGAAGGCTTTGCTGCAAAAAACGGGGATTGAGAGGTTACAACTCGGGCTTGGTCTTCCCGGCATCTATCTAGGCATACCGATGAGCGACTTATCAGAAGGAGCTCGGTTGAAAAGATGGTTTGCAACCAACGGCTGGGACATTCTGTCCCCACGCCTTCTCTACACATTGACGATCCGCAACTTGCCCAGCTGGCAGCCGCCTGATGGACTCCTCCCATCCATCCAACGCGTTTCGTTTGCATTTGATCTCATTCACGGCCAAGAAAACGCCGAGACGGTCATTGAACATGTCAGAGCTAATGCTAGCCCTGAGGTCCTCGAACTCTACCTTCTGGCACTAAGGGATTCGAAAGCATGCGGCGTAGTGCGCGCTAAATCACCCGTTGATGGCGCACTGGTAGGCACGATCATCATTTGTCGACGAGAGACCCAGCTTGCGAGATACTTGCCTGTACTTCGCGGAGCTGGGGACAGCGTCGGCGGCATCTTGGCCCCCGTAGTGCCCGCCAGTCCGCAAGCAAGTATCGTGCTTCAAGGACTGGCCATGCTAGGGATCAAGCAGAATAAGGCTCATAGAGCGACGACTTGTGTTCTCAACTGGGTTCAAGGCGATGAGCGGGATACACTGTTGGCTATGGGATTCGATGTTCTGGATGCTTTTGAGGAGTTGAGTTGTAAATCTGAAAGCGTGAGTCTCTTTTCTCTGCGATAGAGGAATCTACTAATCAAGTTCCAGTTCGGGAAGGCTGCTCTGGAATAGTCTGGTGGCTCATATGAACTGGAGGGGAAGGATCGGAGGTTTCTTAGGCTCATCTATGGAGTTTGGTTGCTATCTCTGGATTGTTCGCTCATATGTATGATGAATCTCAATTACGACCTCCAACCCTTTTAAAAGATTGATTCTGTTCTGGTTCTCCATACTGCTGATCTGCGCGTTGATACTTTCATTGCGATGCTATGAAGAGATGGTTACCATATGAGACTGTTGATATTGACGGACTCAAGTAATGTGTATGCTTAGCTTCACTAACGATTGAGTGAGATATGTCAATTCCAGAATCACGAGATAACGGCTCATATTGTGGGAGTCAGAATTGTCAAACAATCTTTATATTACAACTTGATAGCATACTTGCGACATAACAACGTAAAGCCAGCATATATGTCCAGTCTAAACCTTGGCTTCTATACAGCACACGCCTATCTGCAACGCCAGCATACTCAAGCGAGTTCCAAGCGCAGTCGAGGTTTCGAGGGCACTTTAGCAAGCCGCAATACGACTTCCCATCCTATCAGGAATCAACTCGGGGGTGATACTCCTTATTGGATATTCAGTTGCAGGAGCTGCCAGCAACGTGCTTGTCAGGGGTTGTGGCGAGAGAATCGTCGGTTCTTCCTTCGTCTCTGGTATTGGAGCGATGGTATCCTTGATCGAACGAGGACCGGTACGAACCTTGCTTGGGAGGATTTGCTCGAAACCTTGGGATGAGGCGACTGCTTCGATTGACTTGAAGTACTGGGGACATATTAGCATGTTCCGAAAGTCACGAGCATGGGCATTCACCTTGACAGTTTTAACTTGGAGTTCGAGCGTCGCATCTTCGTCGACGACGATCATTGGGTGTGGATGCAGTTGAAGACTTGACAGAGTCCACATGTGGTTTACTCCCTCCTCGATGCATTTCTTGAGTGCCAAAGACTTGTGGGCTCCAGTGATGATAATAACCACTTCTCGTGCCTCAAGCACAGTTTGAACACCCACAGTCAACGCCATCTTTGGTACTTTCTCCAAATCATTGCCAAAGAACCTGCTGTTGGCGATGATAGTGTCATATGCTAAAGTCTTGACTCTTGTTCGTGATGCCATTGAAGACCCTGGCTCGTTGAAAGCGATATGTCCATCCGGTCCAATACCACCAAGGAAAAGATCAATACCGCCTACGGCCTTGATTGCAGCTTCATATCCGACGCATTCTGCTTCAAGATCAGGAGCGTTGCCGTTCAGGATGTGGATGTTGGAAGGATGAACGTTGACGTGAGAGAAAAAATGCTTGTACATAAAGGTATGGTAGCTTTCGGGATGTTCTCGAGGAATGCCGATGTACTCATCCTGAGTGGGAGATCAGACCCATGTGTCACCGTTAAGAGCTAATACATGATGCGTACCATATTGAATGTGACAACATGTTCGAAGGATATCTCGCCAGCCTTGTATCTTTCAACAAGCACTTTGTATATGCCGACCGGGCTTGATCCGGTTGGAAGACCGAGTATGAATGGATGGTCTTTAGACGGGCTGAAGCTCTTGATTCGGTCTGAACAACGTTAGGCTTGGCAACCAGAAAGAATACGAGAGACCTACCAATAATATAGTTGGCAATATATGTTGACGCTGAGGTCGGGTCGTTTCTGATAATCAGTCTCATTGTGATAAGTACTAGTGGTAGTCAAACAAAATATGCTGGAGGGAAGTAGTCAAAAATAAGTCTGCAGTATTTGGAGTCATGAAGCCACGGAATCAAACTCGGGGCATAGCCAGATAGAAATGGGCCAGGAAACACACTGGGAAGGCGGGAATGGGGACCATAGAAACAGTGAGGGTCGTCATTGATCTTCCTTGGGCGCCTTGAGCGGTGCTGATTCATGGATCGCAGACCGATCATAAATCCATGTGATAGCTATTGGGGTTCGATAGCTCATCTTTTCTCTGGCCAGCAGAGGAAATGGAACGTCACTGTTCGCCATCCCATTCTCACCTGAAAGAAAACAATGGCACCAACCTTCCTACTTCTCACGTCCGACAACAAGCTTGAAAACAGTCACCTCATCCGCTAACATTCTTGACCATTGTTGCTTGTCGACTAGCTGCACTGCTTGTACGTGTGATCGTGGGTTTGAATTCCGGGAAAGTCCATCATATCTCCAGTGCCGTGGAACCTAAGAACCAGACCTGGAGAGGCTCCTCCTGGAAGTAGGGCTGCCCAAATACACGTATTTGGCTTGAGAGCCAATACATGGTATTTGGCTCTTTTTTGATCGATACAATTACATATTAGCGCTAACCCGATT